>JAMPIV010021589.1:0-147531 GCA_024509875.1 Oreohelix idahoensis | reverse complement strand
CTCACGACGTATAAAGTCAATAAGTCTTGAAACAGCCGTTGACGTTTTTCTTCATTATTTATTGTGGACGCCACAGTGACAAAATGGTTACGCAAATGTGTAGGCACATCAAACAGTCATTATCACAGCAACATTCAATACAGCAATAAACGGTAGACAGCATTACAATGATGAGTCAGATGCATGTTATATTTCAAAGTGCTGTAAATGTAGTCAGGTGAACAACTCCATCCTTTTCTATAACAGCCAGGAGATAACCAGATGTATGAGATCAGTTCACTCTCCTTAGTTTGACTTCAGCAAGACAGACATGTCTGCCGAAGTATAAATAATGTCCTCAAGAATATCCTCTAGATAATAAAGGTTTTCTAAACCTAGTTCATTTAACAAAGTAGCAAGTAATGGTCCTTGGTACCTGCATCAACCGATGCAGTACAATGCAGCGACATGTGAGCTGGGAAAAAACATCTCGTGACGACGACTTTCGCAGACAGGCTATGAATCGAAATCGTTCACGACCCAAAATCGATAGAGTTAATGAAAGAGTCAATTTACCTTGCTTTCATGAAATACACAGAAATATCACGCCTCCCGACATGTGGGAAACACTAGAGGTATTATCTCGAATAAACGAAATATCCATTAAGAGGACTACACATCCCTGACAGAACAAAAATAGCGGAGATCCCCTCTTCAACGAGGCATCTCTTTCGCCATTCCAAATCGCTCACTCACACTAGTGGTGGGCGGAAACCGATCGACCAAAAAACAAGACAAGTCATGCGCAGTCCAGCGCAAAAATGACCACAGCTCAAAAGTTAACTGCATTCGATACTAACGCGAGAAGACAAATGCTTACCGAGAAAAGTGACTATAGATTTCAAGCAGTTGTTGCCCTTGCGTTATAAAACAGATATTGAAATAAAACGATGTTGCGAGAATTTATCACGCAACAGGTACCATGGTCGGATAATATTTCTGCTGGAAAACCCAGACGAGAAAATATTAACCAAAGAGCATCTGCGACATCAGCAGTAGTTATGCTCTTTAGAGGAACAGCCTCCGGCCAACGTGTGCACATATCAACACACGTCAGAATAAATTGGTGTCCTCTAGCTTTAGTACGGGAAAAACCCATATGTCCAGCACACTGCGAATCATGAGCGTGCTGTAAGATTTTAACTCTCATATTTTTAGGCACAAGGATTTGAGAATGAATGGACTTAGCGGAGTCTTGTACCATACGTACAAGTACGCCATTCTTCATCGTAATCCAAGATTTACGATTTGTATCCTTATTCGGATCACCTTTTGTTGCCAAAGTAAAGAATTTCTTTAGAGTAGGATCATCTTCCTGCTGTTTGATAAAGGAATCGTGGGAAATCTCCAAGGGATCATCTTGGATCTGCGCATCATTATCTTCAGAATGTCAAGATTGTGGCATATTAAGAGCTTGAGCCCTAGTGATTACTGCATTAGCAGATTGCATATTAACATTTTCCCAATTAGAAATTTGCTGTGGAGTGCATTCTTTCACTCCATGAATGCGACCGATGATAAGATCAGCGATCGGATTCGGCAAGAGACATGCTTGCACCTCTCCTGTAAAGAAAGGCGTAGCAATATTGATAATGGCAGTGGAGTACTTCTCCAATGTGCCACCAAATGTTACACATTTGACTATATTGCCTGTAGCTCGAGAAGGATTTACGAGTGATTGCCTCACTCCAATGGTAGTGCACCCCGAGTCGAAAAGAATTGATACCGGAGTACCATCTATTAGGCCCCTATTAAAGACAAGAGCACCCCTTCCATTATGCGCAATTGACGCATGAAGAGCGGGAAGTGGGTGACCGCAGCTTAAAGTAGACACTGTGGTTGGATCGAATAATGTTTTGCATTGCGAACACTCAGATGCTCTAGCAAAATCAAAAGCGGAATTCGCTACACTATTGGAGTCTTTTTTATCATTATTCTGATTATCGGTGTCGTGGAACTCCTGTTGTGCAGAGTTAGCCTGGTAATAAGATTTACCATGTCTTTTGTGTTGTGATCTACCTCGGTTATAATTGTCTCTATAATTATTATTGCCTCTGTTATAACCCCTATTTGGGTTTGAATCATAATATTCATGATCATAATCATCATGCTCATTAATTGAGTATCCCTGTAATATTGTTTCTTTTGTCTCCATGAAGCACTTGGGTAGTTCCTATAGCTACTCCCTTTCCGAGAATTTCTAACATTATGGGAACCCCTCGCGTGTCGAGGACTATCAGACCGATTCCAGTTCTTCGAAGAAGAACTCTGATTTGAGCGGTTATCTTGGTTTTGATACTTATCCCAATTAACCTTTTTATCAAATTTATTTTTAGCTCCTTGGAATTTGTGTGAGTAATTCTGATTATATTCTGTTGCCGAAGCAACTGGCATACTCTCTTTAATGTTAGAGTTACCAAGAATCATGTCAGGGTGTGCCGTGGCATACTGGTCACAATATTCTTCCATTTGCTTTATTGTACCAGGTTTACGCTCATGTAAGAACTCTAGGAATGATTTATTTACAGAAGACATGACCTTGTCTCTTAGCAATAAATCCGTAAGACCATCAAATGTTTTCTCTGTTTTGGATAATTCAATCCATCGTGAAAGTGTAATTCGTGCTTTTGAGATGAAATCTGAGAATTCTACACCTACCTCAGGTCTCATTGTTTTAAACAAAAGACGGTAACCTTCCTCAGACAGCTGATATCTCTTTATCAAAGCTGCCCTAACAGCATCATAATTATCTTTGTCGGCCTCTTCAACAAAATATAACTTACTCAGAGACTCCCCTTTTAGATTTTCAGACAACTGATTCACATACTGTGATTTGTCAACATTATGAGATCGACAAGCCCGTTCAAATCTAGAAAGCCAAAATGTTATGTCATCACTGGTAGGGTTAAACGCTGGTACCTTGACCTTGTATACAAAGGGTTTACCATTACCACCAGATGCCTGATTAACATTACTCATACATGTCAATTTTAATTTCTCTAATTCAAACTCATGTTCTCTTATTGCTTTTCTCTCTTCAGCTTCGCTATCTAATTTTTTTTTGTTCTGCAGCAGCAGCAGCTTCTAATTTTTTCTGTTCTGCAGCAGCAGCAACTTCTAATTTTTTCTGTTCTGCAGCAGCAGCAACTTCTAGTTTTTTCTGTTCTGCAGCAGCTTCTAATTTCTTCTGTTCTGCAGCAACTTCTAATTTTTTCTGCTCTGCATCAGCTTCTAATTTCTTCTGTTCTGCCTCAAATCTCCTTTCCTCCACTTGCATCTGCAATTTCTTAAGTTCAGCAGCAGTATCAGCTTCTTTTTCTAATCTTTTTTCTTCAGCTAAGGCTTTCCTTTCTTCTGCAGCAGCTTTTTTTTCTTCTATTTGAAGTTTTCTCTCCTCAGCCGCAGCTTTTTTTTCCTCAGCAGCAGCTTTTTTTTCTTCTACAGCTAATGCTTTGTCATATTGAGCAACAGCCCATTGTTCTAAGTCTTTTCCAGTCTTATCAAGAGATTTTCCTTGTGTAATGAAATAATCTAATGTAGACATAGTTTTATAACAATAACAATCATAAAGTACTGATCTGTACTATACTATCAGTGTATACCACTATACGTCATATGTCAACTAAAGACATTACAAAGGACAAACAAGAAAAGACAATATGAACACATTTGCAGAGATCAAATTAAATTAACTAGGAGAAATGAAAAAAATGATCACAGAAACCGTGATGATAACTGCCATAAGATAACAAGACAAATAACGCCACAGTGTATAAACATAAGGGTGTAAAAAACTGAAATGAAAGGAAAGATGAGACCTACAATTATACAAACAAATCAAACAAAACTAAGGAACACAAAATTATTAACAAAAACAACGAAGAAAAGAACACCTCATCACAACTAACAGAAATAGCAGCAAATTGTTGCTAACAAATTTCCAATTAAGAAAATGTGTACCTATCGAATACTAGTACCAGACCAATGTAACTCGGCATACCTTGTACTAGTCACACAGAACATAAATTAATTTAATACATAACAAATAACATGTAAGCATAAATAGCATATAGCATACAATATAATTTATGTCATGAATGGAATGTGTTGCAGGTATGGTGTTGTAAAGCAGGCACAGTTTATTTTAATTCTAATAACTTGCCACTTTATTGAGTAATAGATTTAATTCTAAACTATTACACTGTCAATTTTTTCTCTTTTGAGCATATGAAGATCCAACGATGAACTATGCACTTTATGTTCAACAACACTGTGATTCTTCTGTACGTTGAGAAATGTCAACAATACTGCTCCAGATATTTTCTACACTTGATACCACTGTCCTGTGTAATACTGTCTGTACAGCGAAAAACTGTCAACAAGCGCTGACCTAGATACAGCATCCTATCGGTAATACAGGTCAAGCTGACATCGACTGTATAGCTGTCCTACTGGTGTTGATGTGTTCAAACAAATGTTCTTTCAGCTGTAAACTGTGATTCTCAACACAAAACTGCGTAAGCTGGACCCAGGAATCTGGCTCGCCACTGTAAAGTTTATTTCTTCTTTCCACTCTGTAAAGTTGCTTTCACACACACACTGGATGCTCTGTAAGGAAGAGTGGTGTGTTGTTGAGATCAGGCATGCTCCAGTCTACCCAGCTGTAAATGGGTAACTCACCCTAGTCCTGAGTTAGGGAAGGCAAAGGCTCCAGGGGAAGCAGGCCCTAAACTTGGTCACTTCAACCGACGCAGGATGGTGTATGTATGAAGTAGAAATGTAGAGTGTGATTGACGCGAATGGTGTGCTGTTCGTGTGCTGACCAATATAACCACTCATACACTTGTGTCTACAAGGCACCAATGCAGACTGCTGGAATCTTTGTTTACTCAATTTATTCAGACGTACACACTGGGACATACGAGTACATCATGGTATGTTGACATATCAATTTGTAGGTATACATAGCAGATCTGAAGTCATGACACATTCAGAAATAATGGGCAGTACATCAAAAGTTCACTGTCATGATACATTATGGCCGCATCCCCTTATCTGACTAAACGCGTCAGTGAAGGCGGATCGATAAATAACTAAAGTTACTTGACGTCCATAGTTTGTAGTATATATTATGAAACCACGAAGGGGGTTTCTAGCAAGATTGAGATCTCCCTGTCACTGTCCGATAATAGGATAAATAATCTGTTCTCTTGGCAGTGATCAAAACATATGCTGACCGAAATCCAACATGGCTGCCTCCCTGAGTTGTCGTTCACTCATTCATAGGAAGGAGAATATAAGCCAGAGTTAATTTATAATGGGTATATAAAGGATTTCATAAATGTTTCCATACAGCTCTACGGTGATCAGGTTGATTCACGTAGCCATAACCGCTGCAGGAAAATCTGTCATCTTCGTCGATACAAAACACGACACTAGCATAGCGAAGCACAAAAGTCAAGCTAGGCCTAACCGACGAGAGATCATCAAAAATAGGAGCTGTACAAGAATCTAGTCCCTCCTACCAATCCAAAATATACAATATAGGACTGATTCTACTTGTACTAATAATATGTAATACATATGAATTCAGGCCATAAACACAATAAGCAAATTAATATATTTTCTGGCCCTAAAAAATAAGTACAAACGCAAGCGCAATATCCTTGCGCTGGATCAATATCCAGAACGATTACTCCTATAATCAAAAGTGTGAATCAAACATGGATTATCTCGCTTTTACCATAAACAGCATTTTCATACACAAATAAATGAATGTCTATATTTTTCCCATATTAAATAGCCATATCGATTTTTGTAAAATGTGCGTCAAAATATGCACGCAACACCAGTGCAATGGTTTCAGCTTCATAGTTGGAGCAAAACTCCACGCATGCATCAAACAGCTCGTCGGAGGATCCGTCTGGATAACATATGTAAACTCCGTAACCTGCTTTGATGGTGGCCTTAAATGCAGATCCGTCAGTATAGACATGTAACCATTCTTCAGGGTAGGTATCAATGGTTCTTTGTGACGCACTCATAAGACTGACTGGGTTTGGTTGTTCCATCTACTAATTTCATATGTACTTCTGGTGTTTTTAAGTGGGTATGTGGTGGTAAATTCTTTACTACTTTCTGTATATCTTGTCTCATTTCTGGGAGGTGGTATCTATCTTGTATTTCATGGACATGGTGTAAGACTGACTTGTGCTTTATTCTTTGCATATGTACCCAGTTTTCTATAAGGTGCCTGTTAGGGTGGTTTCGGTTCATTCTCTTACATCTTTCATAAACTTCTAAAGCAGCTTTATCTCTCCGCAAATTGGGGGGTTCCACATTTGTGTGTATTTCACATGCAGCAGTTGGCGTTGATCTCATAGCTCCACTGATTAGTCGAAGGGCATTGCTTTGCACTCTGTCGAGAGACTCTAGGTTTGTTTTGGAGCAAGTTGTAAGCAGTGAGTTGTTATATTCTATCACAGAACTGACATAGCTAATGTGACAGGGGCTAGGTGTGGTGGTAGAGGTGAACTTATGTCGATGCGGCTACCTCACACCCAAGACCCATGCACCAAGAAAATTTATTAAGGATCGTTTGACAGGGGTTGCAATTATTGGTTGCTTGCAACCCTCTCAGCAGCAGACTTAACAATTCAAGCAACACAAAGCCTTATACAGATCAACATTTAATACTACCGAACATAGCAAACACCAAACACCCAGTCAGTGTTCATAGACTTTGTGTCATGTCTCTGTTCTACCCACACAGGGCGCCTAGTATCTTCGTTTTCTCTTGTCTGGACTGAATCTTCAAATAGGCCTGTTTGCCGCTCGCTATTTCTTTTATAAGGTCTAGGCTAATCACTCAACTTAATCCGCTTCGCGTATTAATTGCGCCACGCAAATAACACACGCGATTATCGCTCTAGAAATAGCGAAAAACACAAATATAACACAACTAATTTGTAGGCTTCATTGTGGCCTCGTAATAAATCTTCTTCTTGAATATAATGTGGTGAAAAGGCACTAAACCACAGAGACAATATGGCTGACAAGATGGGTGAACCACGGAGACAATATGGCTGACAAGATGGCGCGGTCAAACTAAGGTACAAGCCTCTCAGAGTATCCTTGTCTGATCCCCAAGTAGTGCAAGCAAGACTCTTCAATAGTTGTAATCACCTCAGTGCTTTGTTCCTTGTATTCTCAATATGGTTCTTGAGGTTGAGCTGCCGATCAAGTGTGACTCCAAGATACATGGGATGTTCTTCTTTTGTCACTTGGTGTTTGTCTAGCCACAGGTTGATATTCTTCTTGGCTACTTTATGACTTTTGGTAAAGATAGTGTACATAGTCTTTGTATAGTTGACCTTTAGTTTCCATGTTTGGCAGTTTTTACGCAGTCTTCTAAGGTTTCCGTTTAGTCTTTCAGCTCCACTTTCTAGATTCTCATGACTCTGCCATATTGCCAGGTCATCAGCGTAAAGAGCTTTTTTGGCTTTGATCTGGTCAGCTAATTCATAGATATAGATGAGAAATAGAGTGCAGCTTTATGATGAGCCTTGTGGTAAGCCCTCTAAGACATCTTTAGATGAGATTGCATTGTTTATCTTTGTCTGGATTGTTCGATCAATCAAAAAATATTTTAAGCAGTTGTATAACCTGCCATGTATTCCCATGCCAATCATCTTCATCAGAAGGCCTTTTCTCCATACACGATCATAGGCCTGCTGGAGGTCAAAGAAGATGGCCACAGTATGTTTCTTATTCTGAAAGCCATCATGAATTCTCTGCGTCAAACGGATAAGCTGGCCTTCTGTGCAGCTGCTGGTTCTGAAGCCTGCCTGTTCATGACATAGAATACTGGAATTCTCAAGGAACCAATAGAGACGTGTGTTTATCATTCTTTCAGCAATGTTGTCCAGGCATGATGTTAAAGATATCGGACGGTAGCTTTTGGATTCATCTGGGGGTTTGTTGGTTTTTAAAAAGGGGACAATATGTGCATTCCTCCAGGCTTTTGGAAGTTTGCCTGATCTCCATGTCTTATTGATCAGCTTGAGGATTGCTTCTCTCCCAGATGAGCCTAGGTGGAGTAGCATTTCCTTATGGATCTTGTTCGGCCCTGGGGACTTTCTAGGTTTTAATTTCTTCAGGGCTTGCTCTAAATCCTTCTTCTTCGAATACGGAAGCATTGACTGTTGAGGGTTTCTCTTGTTTCTTTAACTGGTGTATTTGTTTCCTGTCCAGCTTTGTGAGTTTACCTGCTCTATTCACATTGGCAAAGTAACGGTTGAAGTGTTCTGTTTTCTTTTGGTCTTCAGCGATTGTCTTCCTTCCGTCTATCACTGGCTTTGGATTCATCCTTCTACTTTCTACAGAAAGATTATTTACTAATGCCCAAGCTTTAATTCCATTCTGTCTGAGATCTAAGTTGGAGCACGTTTCTGTCCATTTATCTTTTTTTGGTCTTCTTAACTGTAAGTTTTACTCTGGCGCATGCTTTATTGTACTGAATCTTTGCCTCTTGTGAACGTGTGGTCTCAAGTGTTGTTCTGGCTTTGTTTCTTTCAGATATAGTACATGGCTTCCGGCTGCCCCTTGGGATGGACTGAGCTGCTGCATTCAAGATTGATTTTGTTAGTTCTTCACTGAATGTTTCGACACAGTTGGTATCAATGTTTTCTAGAAGGCGATACAATGCTTCCTGGAAAAGTCTCCAATTTGCTTTTCTGCGAAAATTCCAGCGATTTCTCTGTTTGAAACATGCGTTACTGGGGGTGCTTATAGTGGTGAGGAGTGGTTTGTGATCACTTCCAATGTCGCCCAGAACCTGAGAATGACTAAAATCTATCAGATCAGATGAGCAGATGGTCAAGTCAGGTCGGCTGAGAGAGAGGTGGGCCCTGTGCAGCAAAGTTGGTGGGGACTCTGTATCCTGTAATACAGACAGGTTAGTTGTTTCACAGGTCTCTTCAATGTACTTTCCTGTGTTGTTGTAATCAGGGTAACCCCAACGGGGTGAATGTCCGTTGAAGTCCCCAACAAGAAGGTTTTTGTGATACTGTGTCTTGTAAAGTTCTAGTATGTTGCATGTTGTCTGAGGTGGGCTGTACACATTGTATATAGTATATTTGCCTCCATTGTGCCAGATATTGACAGGAAATCCACAGGCACCCCAGCATCACAATGCCATGAAGATGATCAGATGGGTAAACGAAGAATTTTGTTTGCGCAAGCGATGGGTAGTTAGATTACTCTCCTGCGCGACACATTTCTGGACAGACAAGAATGACATAATCGTTTCCGGTACACCTTGTTACAGAGACATTACTTTAAATGAAAATAAGATGTTGTATTTGGGAAAACATTGCCGAGAGACGATTGGATGTTTTCATTCCATATTTGGGAGACATGACCTTTGCAGTAACGCGCAGAAATTTCGATGTGGTAATAATTTGAATTTCCTCCAAAAACACGCATGTTTGATACGATTGGCAGACATTCGGAATGAAGGCACAACACCCTTTCCGATTGGAGCCCTGCTTAACATCGTAACAAACAAATGCGGAGGCAATATAACTTGACACTTTAGCCAAATTAAAGCACTGTGAAAATTCACTCGCACCAAGAAGACAACCAGACCTTACCAGAGTTAAGAAAAGCAGCAGATTTCATTTATCGGACCGGACGTGTTTGAAATTCTTGACGACTTAAGAGCCCAGGAAAACATTACTATAATTAACGAGGAAAACCGGAATGTGAGGTAACTGTAACACAAAGTCAACAGTGGGACCTTATTGCTAAAATAACAACACCCCAGATCACGTGTAAAAGGCATCGTCAAGCTGCCTTAAACTATTTCTCAGCGCCAGCAGCCCGTGAGCGTAAAGACTGGCGTAAGTTGTACATTTTAAATTCTATATTTTGCATTATTAACATGTGAACTAATATGTATATATTGACTTGTGAATAATAATATGTGAAAATTTACAGTGGATGTCCAAGTCATTTGAGGCTGGCAACCTCAGCATATAGAATGATGATTTCATGAACAACCACTGCCCGAGCTGGTGACTGCTTTATAGCGAGTTTCTTATAAAGAACCAAAAGCAGAGGTAATCCCATGGTCCCTATGGAGCAGGAAGGCAACGATGAAAGAAATGATGTAAATACTTGCTATATTCTTAACATTTTCAACTAAAGTTAAATATAAAACTATTCATGTTAAATGTAAAAATAGTTTTTCGCCCAATGGGATTAAAATTGATTCTCAGCGTGGGTAAAAGTGCTGAGATAGATAGAATGGTGGAATGAAAAGAGTAGGGCACATAAGTATGTGTCGGGAAACTCAATACTCAGAGTGTATTCGTTTCTCTTCTTTTGCCATACTAGTTGGTGGTACCAGTTCAGGGTACTATTCCTGAAACAAGTGAGAGTATAAGTGGCCTGAAGTCGACGCTAAGCACCATCATCAGACAGGTCTTAGAGACGCGGGACCAGCTTTGCAGTTACTCCCTGATTATACTGGAAAGTGCTTCAACTCTTAAATCTTGACCAGGGACGCGTGTGATCCAGTCATCTCTGCAAAGACCCAAACATCAGCGGGAGCAGAAACAACTATTGGTAGCTAAGTAAAACTTAAAAGCTGCCATGTGAACTGTCCATTTTCGAAAACCATAACTTCACACTGTGATGAATACATTTTCCTAAACAATTATTCATTTTTTATAACTGTTAAATATAAGTGATTATTAAATTTGTTACTTGTAAAAAGACAAATCTAAAGTTGATTTAATTATTTTGAATGTACTACAACCATATGTCTCAGACAATTTCTTAAATACACGTAAACAGCGCAAAATAATAATAAGAGGAAATTCGCCGAATTAACTCAGCTGGGGGCTTGAACGACCTAACGAATTATAAGATTACATAATCCTTCACAAAAGTTGACGGCAGATACTAGAGTTAACGTGCTCAGCCAATGCAGCATTGTTCTCGCTTTCTGAATATCTTGTGAACAGAACAGAACCTTGTGACAGCAGCGAGAATGTAATACCAAAAAATAAAACACGTGCAGAGGGAAAAAAAAAGATGGCTAGTAAAGTTTGTGTCCTCATTGATAGTCATGGAACGTGACACATGATTCTTCCATTAGCGTGGCGTGTGTAATGACCTGCTGAATGTACCCCGTATATCATCAATATATATATATATATATATATATATAATACTATATATATATATATATATATATATATATATATATATATATATATATGTAATCCCAGCTTTTTCTGTCACTAACGCTAAGGGATGCAACTTTTATTGTATTGTTTCCCTTATATGTACTCTCCCGAAAATAGTAACACTTACCAATGTAGAATGCGCTAATGACGGTGTGCACAAAAATATTTATAGAATGTGTGATCCCGTATACACACATTGGGATCCTCGCCGCTGCCACGTAGTTAGTGTACTGTGGTGATGCACAGTGGTTTTTTTTTTTTTTTCTTTTTTTTTTTTTAAAAAAATACTATTGAATAAGTAAAATTGTCGTTAGGTATTGGTGCTTTTGAATTTAATTCCCGTCTTATGACGGGCTTTTACACTAGTTTTTTAATATTTATTTTGTGCTCTATCTGCTGCACGTTCCATGGCGGCATTAAATCTCTTGCGCTTTTTTTTTTCATTCCTTTCTATTCCATTTCACCTTCATTGAATCAGTGTAATCAGTGTAATCAAGCTTATCAAGACTTATGGTAACCCCGAAACAAATTGAAAGGCGGTCATTTGTTTTTTTTAAAATGGGTGTTCAATTTAGCTTTTACTGGGCAATGTGCGCATTTTCTTATTTTCCTGAATAGTGGCGGGATTTTTTTCCAATTGTTCGCTGCAGAACGTCTCACTTAGACAATCTTCACATAGTGAATGATTAACAGTTGTATATTCTGCGTTTTATTTATGTTTTCTTAACAAATTATTTATCTGTTCGTGGTTACTATATCTAAGTTAAAGACTGTCATAAATGATGAATCATCAAGGTTAAGACTGTTGGAATTTGGCATCAAACGACAGGCTAGCAGAGATGGACGTATGAGAGGATGCATCCGTCGTGTATACAACCAGCGAGCTATAGGAACAGTTAGCATTCACACTCTTCGACATATACTGAGGGAGACTGAGCCCCTGTGGGTTTACCCGGCGTGTAATGATGTCGATTCTGTTCAACAATAACAATAAATGGACGCTTAGAAGGATATAATTCTTGTGTTCTTCTTACAATCTCAAACGTCTACTTAAATGTGCCAACCTCTCCTATTTATTTATCTATTTTCTGCAGGCTATTATTCCCTTATTGACAGAAAATTTCTTGACGTAAAATTCGCTAACAGGTGGATTGTAAGAGCTGTCTGATTGAATGGCCAGCCATTTCTCCTGATTTAACTCCAGCTGATTTATTTACAGTATTTCTTTAATCGGGATATTTAAAGGTTTGGTTTGTTTTGGGTTTTTTTGGTTTTTTTTTTTAGGACTATCCTCATTGCACGCGGACACCTCCTTCAGTGCTCCGATCTCTTCCCTTAGATCACACAAGGAGAAGCTCAGCTCAGTGCACGAACTCCGTAGCACCGGTGAGAATCCCAATGTGTGTATATGTCGTAAATTTTTAAAGATAGGTCAGAAGGTATGTATGGTCCCGTCTGAGCAGAGGTGATAGTGGTAAATATGTGAGAATAAAGGTGTAAGAAATATATTTTCACGAGGGAATAGTGTAAGAGGAAAATCTGTCTCTGGAATGAGTAGTTTCTCTAGTCTAGCCTATCTATACGACTTTATTTTAATATAAGACAACCTTTCTCTCCCTATATGAAATATAAGTTACACTAACCACATCCACACACACAATTATGTGACAACAATACACACAAACGTGAAAAAACTATGGTTAATTTGGTATGGATCTGACCAACACGCATATTAAGTTCTTTTTGTTGTTTATTATCATTAAACTTTTTACAACATGAAACATATAGAGAAATCAACTAACTCAAGTTTACAGATATATGAAAATAACCGAATAAGTGCCCTCCCCTTGTTGAGAAAAGATCCCTAAAGAAGTTAATAACCAAGAGGTCAAAGATAAACACTAGATTACAGAATAGACTGTGAAGAACAAGTTCCCACTAAATTACTACTCAGTAAAATACTCAGGTTAGCGAAATAAAAAAAGAAGTTAGTACAATGATTGTAACAAAGGAAAATATTTACTCTCTGTCTGTCTCTCACTCTGTCATCTGTGGCCACAAACACTCTTGCTTACCTAATAGTGGTGTAGGTATCCCTTGAAAAATTACAATAGTATGAACCTATATTGTCAGGTTGGTTCCCCAAATCTGGCCCCAGTCCAGCCTTTGTATCTAATAATAATTACAAAGTTGGTGGTTTAATTTTTCCTGGATGAATCCTGTATCACCGTATATAGTTACTGAAGCAAGACATTCTCGGGACGTTAACAGTTATAAAATGAGAAAAGTAGTTCCTGTATTGTCTAGCCTCTAGTTGCGAAGACAAATGATACAATATGTAAAACTGATAATGATGGTAAATCCTATCGGCTGGCTTATGGTGAGTGCCAATTTTGAAACAGCATAGTTTTCTGGATCACTCCGTTGCCACGGTTGTCAAACGTCAGGAATATATGTTCTTTCGTATGCCCAGTGGGCTGGAAAATTTGATAAATAATTCTGAGTATGGTACCGTCCAGTTACAATTAATATTACTGTTTCTATTGGTCTCTCTCTGAATGAAGAAAGCGGACCAAACAGGTCCAAAAATCGAAGACCTAAAATAATAATAATGTTACTGGTAATATTATACCGCTGGCCGCTGGTTTTGATTAGATGCTATATTGGGAAGAAAAGAACATTTATGAAAAACTGCTACTATCCAATCCACTCGTAAGTTTCCCGCTATGGCATGTCGGGAAAAAGGGTATGTGCCCTCCCCCGTTATTGCCTGCGAGAAAATGAACAGCGCACAAAGTCAATTATTATTCATTTTATCCATACGCGCACTTTAACAAAAATCGCCTGTCACTAAAAGCTATTTGTCGGCGTCTATTGTTTAGTCACATAACATTAACTCTAATCACTTATTTAATTTCACACAATGAAATAAAATGCGAATTCTATTCGTTCACTGATCCGCTACACTTAATAATCTCAGTCAGCTAAGCCGTATCTTCTTGTGTAAGAAAAATGGGGTATTTGAAATTACATTACTCTGAACGACTGGCAAGAAATATCTATGCGTTAGGTTATTTTACTAGTTTTAAACGCTAGGGAATTATAGCGAATAAAAATGGTAAACCTGACACATTTTAACACTTAAGCACAATTTCTATTACCAAAAAATCAGAAAACAAAATCCCCACGGGACAATTTAACACATTTAGCGAAGAAATGGTTCTAGTCGTCGTGCTTAGATTATCCAAGAATTTCTGAGCGACTCTAATAACTGAATTTGAGAGAGCGCGGTATATATATACAGCTTATGGCGTTATTATCACTAGAAGATGTTATAATTCTCACCTCTGTATGGCAGGGAATTCAGGAAACTGCGTTTCCCGGATCAAAAGGTTTGTTCGTTCATTCTACTCAGCGATGCTGATCAACATCAGAAAACTTTGCCGTGCACGGCCTCTCTTAGATTACGTCCCTTTACGCAGATCAAACATTACTTCCCCCTGAAACGTGCAAACATCAAAGGTGGTCGGAAAAATATTATCGCCCCTTGTCTCTCTTCAAACAATCCGTTAATTCTACGCGCATCTGCCTAATGACCGATAATTGGCAAATCAGCTCGCGTGAGAAACTCAGGTAAACGAATCAAGGCTCGTTGCCTGTTATGCTGGCAGGTCACGGAAATTGGTAAATGTCTGTTTGTTTGCATGTCAAGAAAAAAGGCGTGGATTAGATATGAGTAATGCAGTCAGAAAATTGCGTGTTTTGGCTTAGCAAATGGTAGACACTAAATGGGAAAGCAAAGGCTGTCAGATTACTGTATCAATAGTTACATTCCACGTCACAGTATAAAGGAATCACATATTCTATCAATATATTTGGTGGGTAGGTTTTTAATTTTTAAATATATATTTAAAGGACAAGGTATATGGTCTTCTTTTTCTTCTTCTTTTTCTTCTTCTTCTTCTTCATCTTCTACTGCTGCTGTTGCTTCCTCTTGGTACACTCTTATATTTTCAAAGAAATCAGAAATGAGGCGATTTCCATCTTCATAGTTTTTCCAGGAATGGTACTGGTGACGTCCATATTTACTGTTCTGTTCCTCATATCTTTGAACCAGATGTTCAGAAAGTCATTTTATCTGTGCCACATTGACAGTCATCAGTAGTTCCTGTCTTTGGCTTGTTGAAGAAATGAAAGGTACGACAAGATCACCAACTTGGAAGTGATGACAAGAACCAGACAATTACCAGTGGAACCAGACATGAGAAGAAGACGCTGGCGATGGAGTGGACACACGTTGAGGAAACCTGTTAATAGCATTATCAGGCAGTCCTTTTTCTGAAGTCCCGGGGGGGGGGGGGGGGGGGAGAAGAGGGAGATGGAAACTTTAAAATAAAATTGAAGACACAAATGAGAGGGATAAGGAACGCACGGAAAGACCTTGACCTGAAGGCACGTGACAGGAGGACTTGTCATAAATTTGTTTAAGGCTTATGCTCCGTGGGAGGCTGAAGAGTTATGATGAATATGATGATGATGATGATGATGATGATGATAATGATGATAATGATGATGATGATGATGATGATGATGATGATGATGATGATGATGATGATGATGACAATCTGTTATAGATTCCTTACCAGTCATCATTTTAACCCATCCGATATTTGATGATTCAATATTATGAATATTCTTCATATCTCATTAATATTCACTTTTTTCTTCCCACTGTACCGATCTGTCTTCCCTGCCACTCAGTCCAAATCACGCTCCCTTTCCCCGTGAAACACGAGATTACTCAGCGTTGCTCGGGTTTAAGACACGCGGAGTTTGTCTAACACAGCACAATAGACTCATTTATTGTTATCTATATACCAGTAAAACACTTTTTGTGTTCTATCTTGTTTTTAAATACACCATCTCATCAACATGAGTAAACAATTAGGGGACTCGACAATGCTATGTGTTCCAGGATTTGCAGTGATTCATGGCGAAGCGGAAGAGGAGGGTCCGTCTGAAAGCGAACGAAGAAGTATGTATCGAGAAAGGTATAAATGTATTGTAAGTTTTCAGAGTTTTTTAATACGTGTATAGGAGAATTGTGTGTATGTGTAGGTCACTCACGTATGTATTTGTGTGTCTATCTGTGGGTGACTGAATTCGTGTGAATGTGTGTATGTGTCTATTTATAAATTTGTGTGCGTGTGTCTTTTAGCAGTGTCAGTGTGTGTTAGTGACGTTGTTTGATTATTTGTGTGATCAGAGTGTGTGAATATGTGTGTTTGTGTGTGAAATGGGGAAATAACAGTTGAAGGTGGAATAGGAATTAGTTTCAGTAAATGCACGAACGATAATGTAGTTTTAAAAAAAGAAAGAAATAGGCAGACAGACATATATATAGGCAGGCAGACAGAAAGAGAGGCAGGCAGGCAGACACATAGATAGATAGATAGATAGATAGATAGATAGATAGATAGATAGATAGATAGATAGATAGATAGATAGATAGATAGATAGATAGATAGATAGATAGATAGATAGATAGACAGGCAGGCAGACTGACAGACAGATAGAAATTAGACAGACATGCCGACAGACATACATGCAAGCAGGCAGACAGGCAGACAGATAGGCTTTCAGACAGACAGACAAACATACATACATACAGACAAACATGAAAGCAGGCAGACATAAAGGCACGTAGACAGACAGACAGACAGACAGATAGATAGATAGATAGATAGATAGATAGATAGATAGATAGATAGATAGATAGATAGATAGATGGATGGATGGATGGATGGATGGATGGATGGATGGATGGATGGATGGATGGATGGATGGATGGATAGATAGATAGATAGATAGATAGATAGATAGATAGATAGATAGATAGATAGATAGATAGATAGATAGATAGATAGAATTTATGAGTCGTTTTATATGCCTGTACTGTAGACACAATCTTTTCTGTTACCGTTTAACACAGATTAACTTTCGACATATTTTGCCCTTATCAATTTTTTAGTAATTGCTTCCGGGTTGAAATTGCAGTGTCAACTTGTGACGTATAGTATAACCATGTCTCGATAGCGGAGGAGAAACAGTGGTCGGGTCAGCGCAGCTAAGAAAAACAAAAAAAACTTCTACATTAATGACTCTAATTAAGGCAGTAGTCAGCTCAAGGTTCCTGACATCTCCAAACAGGTTTTTGTTGAGAGAAGTGGGTTGTTGCCATATGCCACTCTGTTCACTGCTGTAAGTTGGGCAGGACTGTAGCAGATGTTCGGCTGTTATGAGGCTGGTGCCAGAGGAGCAGAGATCTGTTGGACCAATCCTGTACTTGTGATATATATGGTACCTCAACCTGTTGTGACCAGTATGTAAGCGGAAAATGATGACCTGGTCTCGCCTATACAGCTGGTGATAAGGATCCCGTTACACGCCTATTGGGGCATATTAGAAATACGGTGTAAGGCGCTTATTTTCTTGACCATCGGCACACTAGGGGTGATGTGGTCAGCATCACGCCGGCCGCCTTAACCTTTCCAGAGTTGTTCTGGTACCCATTTCATGAGGCTGGGTCGATCCCGGAGCCGTTTGCGGTCTAAAAAATCCCACCTCAACTAGGGATCGAACCATGGTAATAGGATCCCGTTACACGCCCATTGAGGCATATTGGGAATATGGTGTTAGGCCCATATTTTCTTGGCCATCGGCACACTAGGGGTGATGTGGTCAGCATCACGCCGGCCGCCTTAACCTTTCCAGAGTTGCTCTGGTACCCAATTGGGGCTGGGTCGACCCAGGAGCAGTTTGAGGCCTAAAAAAATCCCACCTCATCTGGGGATCGAACCATAGACCACTGAGCTAGGAAGCCAGTGCTCTAACCACTATGCTACCGTGGCTGTTCTCTTTGCCATTTGAACTTGAATATGGCTTTTACATTTGTTTTAGCCATTTCATAAGTTGTCTATGTCGTTCTGTTGCAGTGCTTCCCCGTAGCAAGTTTATCTGCCTCTTCGTGTCCTAGAATGTTGCAATGGGCTGGTATCCACTGGACAGTGCACTTATTGAAGCATTTGGCCAGGCTTTCAAGTGAGTTTATCAGATCTTTTAGTTCTTTAGCATGGTGGCTATTCAGGGCTGTATTTACTGAGAGGGCAACTGTAAAGATAACCATCTGTTATTCTGCATGTGCTTTGCACTCAATAAGAGTTTCTGTTGCCTGTTTCAGGGCCTCTGCGTCCATATTGAAGTTGTTGCAGTATTTGCCAGTGGGTAATTGCCATAGAGTGAATTCTATTAATTTAACGAGGAGGCCAGCTCCCGCATTTTCAATTGCCCTTTTTGCTGAACCATCAATTTATGCATGTGCCTAGAGCTTTCCTAGAAATTTTAGGTCAATATACTTGATTGCTTTACGCTTTCTTTGAGTTTGAGTATGACTCACAGTTATTTACTGTATATTTTGCTTGGATTACTTCGAGGTTAGATCAATTTGTGATGTATATAGTTTTAGTAATTTAGTAATTTCTTGTAAAAACGTTTTAAACACATAAAGAAGGGAAACCCGAGGCCTGTAAACAGTAAATAAATATTACACACACATAAAGGTATGTTTTCAGGCACTCGTGAATCATAAAGAAGTAGAAAACTAGACAACAGAAAAACAACAGACGTGAATGGCTTACCGGGGAATCGAGCCCAGGACCTTCCGTGCGGCACACCCGCCTAGCTATAGAAGCGAATCACACTATCCTCCCCGCCAGCTAAGCACCACTATAAATGATGCTTCGATGACAGGGGTTAGTGAATTTTCAGTGTTCATTTTTTTCTCACACTGAGTTTTGGATGTTTATTTAACGCCACGACTGAGTTTAGAATGTTCATTTTTACACCAGTATTAGTATTTGAGATGCCTTGTTGCGAATTTCAAATCATTGGTAAACAAGTTATATCCTTGGACCCTCACTGCCGCTCTTTTCTCCAATAATATTCATACGTTTTGTCTAACCTCTCGTTTGGCAAACCTGGTCTCAACTTGTAGACAGATTTTGTAAATATTCATGTCGTTTAAAATTATTAGCAGTTCATAATGTATCCTTTACGCTCCATTAGGGGCATGGGCCCAACATTGCTGCTTGTTGGAAACCTGTAAGAAAGCGCCCATGTGATCCAGCAGCTGTGGTTTCTGTAACAATTATTTGACATGAGGTTGCAAGCGTCATGTACACCATGAGCCGCCTACGACATGCTTGAGGTACCATTAGTCCTATTCTGTCTTTGTCTCCTCAGAGACCCACTGGGAATTACAGGGAGCGGTGACGGTACTACGTCTGCTTATTTCATGTATTTGCACCGTGGATGATTCACAGCATAGTCGACGCTATAGTCTACCCAGCTGGAAATGGGTACCTGACTTTGCTATTGAGTTAAGTAAGGAAAAGGCAGCGAGGAAGGGAACTGGTTACCTTACCTCTTGATGCTGGACCTTATACAGTGAAGTCTCTAACATTTCACTCCCTAAGGCAGTATTTGCTATGGGACTAATTTTATCTTAACAATCTTATAACCCCGCGCATTTCCCGGGGATCTCCGGGATTTGGCCGAACTCAACAAGCGACACTGCTCCACACGTGCCTGTAGGCCATGACATAAAGTTCTCTGAAGATACAAAGACAGGATAGCAAGCACTACATTATCCTCAAGTATGTCATACGAGGCAACTAATATTTCTTTTTTTACTAGCAATAGATTGGGTTATGAAAACATCGACATCACACAACAGAAATGGAATCCAGTGGAATCTGACTAAACAGCTTGATGATCTGGATTTTGCAGATGACTTGGCTCTTCTGTCCCATAACCACAATCAGATGCAAGAGAAAATGACAATTCTGGATGAGAGGTCTCAACAAGTGGGCCTGAAATTACACAGGGAAAAGACAAAGATTATGAGAATAAATGCAAGAAATGATAACAAGGTTGAACTTGAAGAAACACCACTAAAAGATGTAGAATCGTACACATATCTTGGAAGTAATATAGACAAAGTTGGAGTGACAGACAATGATATCAAAATAAGAATACAAAAAGCAAGAGGAGCATTCATTGCATTGGGAAACATACGGAGAACAAGAGAAATCAAGTCCAACACGAAAATAAGAATCTTCAACTCAAATGTCTAGTCAGTCCTATTGTATGGCTCTGAGACATGAAAAGCAACAAAAACAACAACCAAAAAGCTAGACTTTTATAACCGGGTGCTTGGTTAGAACAGAAGGACTGAAATGGTATGACAAAGTCACAAATGTGGAATTGATGACAAGAGCCAGACAAGTGCCAGTGGAACAAGAGTTGAGAAGAAGACGCTGGTGATGGATAGGACACACATTGAGGAAACCTGCTGATAGCATTACAAAGCAGTCCTGGAATCCATAGGGAAAGAGAGGCAGAGGTAGACCAAAAAACACATGGAGAAGAGAACTGGATACAGAGGTGAAAATGATGAGGAAAACATGGAAAGAACTTGAGCGGATGGCACGGGACAGGAAGACTTGGCATGTGTTTGTTGAAGGCCTATGCTCCTCGGGGAGCTAAAGGGTATTGATTGATAGAATATGAGGATATGCATGGGGAGGCTGACAACGTCATCAAGTAACACAATTTGCTACAGAAGAGAATGTGAATGTTTAGTGAAGGCTTCATGTAGTGGTGGTTTCATGTTCCATAGTCAGCGCAAACGGAAAATTCTTCTTCTTCTTCTTTGATCCTTAGCCGCCGACCGCCAAAGCAGTCAGTGGCCATTACGCCTGGTGGCGTCTTGTAGGGCAACAACAAATTGATTCCACTTTGCTCGGTCGGCGGCCATCCTTCGTACAGTGCCCCAACTCTGGTTCATTCTTTGCATCTCAGCCTCCACAGTCCTCCGCCAAGTTGTTTTTGGTCGGCCTCTCTTTCGTTTTCCTTCAGGGATCCATAGCATAGTGAAAATAGTGATGATAATTTAATTGATTTATCAACGACCGCAGTGAAGATTTATTTTCTTACGCGCACTATTTTATATTTTGGACAGGGTAAGTGGGGTCGTCATTTAACAGGAGAAGTGATACATTTTCGAAACAGCAGACGCTTTGTCCACGACTGATGACTGTACAAGAAATCTGTGTCAATGGACGTAAGAAAGATAGTTCTTCGTTGATATATACAACCAATCATGTCATATGGAAATGAGTCATAGGCAATTAGTAGACAAGCACGAAGATGTTTGGAGAACACAAAGATGACCTTTTATAGAAGAATATTAAGAGCTCCAACAACATCTAAAATGGCTAATGAGGATGCTCTGAAAGAAGCCGATGCAAAAAAACAACATAGAACAATAAAGGAAAGCTTACTACTCATATGCATGAGTGTCAGATGTATATGTTCATAAATATAAAGGTAGTCCGATAGCATATACTACCGTAGGGGAGTGAAGTGTTAGAGACTTCACCATACTAGGTCCAGCATCGAGAGCTGGGGGTGACCAGTTCTCTTCCTCGCTACCTACGTCAGGTACCCATTTACAGCTGGGTAGACCTGGATGGGAACAACGGCAAAGAAAATCTATTCGCTGTTGCCCTTAAGACGCCACTAGGCGTAATGGCCACTGCTGACTGCTTTGCCGGTCGTTGGCTAAGGATGGAAGAAGAAGACCTGGAGCGAGTCGTTACCGTGATTTGAACCCTACACCTTTGCTGCGAGAGAGAATATGAGTAATAAGCTTTAATTAAGAGATTGAAATACCTGGGCACGTTAATAACATAGGATAGAAGCGGCATCCCAGAGGTGAAGAATAGAGTGCTCTAGAAAAAACAGCAATTAAAAAATTGAAAAGTATTTTATAGAACAACTCTTTGTCAATGACAGTAAGACAGAGAGTTCTTCAGTGTTATAGACAGACCAATCCAGACATTACGGAAACAAGTAGGAAAAAGCACTAGGGGCCACAGAGGTGTTCTGGTTATTGTTGATCAGAATCGACGTCACTGCACTCCGAGCACATAGGTGCACAATCTCCCTCAGAAAATGTCGAAGGGTATGAATGCTAATTGTTACTGTAGCGTGCTGGTTGTACACACACCGGATGCGTCCTCTCACACGTCCATCCCTGCTGGTCTTACGTTTGATGCCAAATTCCAGCAATGTTAGCCTTGATGATTCATCGATTGCAATGTCATTCTTTAATAGGCAATCATTAATTGCCCTCAGTATATCTCCCTTATCCATATCAAATGCACCTTTTATGGGTGCTCTTGAAGGTAGTCTGTCAGCTGTTTCACTACCGCGTTCCCCTGTTTCACCAGTACAGTAGATGCACACAAGTTCCTGTATATTCGACGCTTCTATGGAGGTTTTCCATTCATGCCGGAGCCATCCACATCCGAAGCATGGATTATGAGTCTGATACAATAACTACCCTTGTTTAGGAAGTCTCAGACAACCACCTTAAGGCAGCAGTAGCTACTTCTACCTCCATTCTCATGCTGGAGGTTGTTATCATGAAAGCCCCGCAATGTTCAGCGACGATTCTGCCCTTTCACTAGAAACTGTACTGAAAGTTGACCTACCTAGGGAACCACATATAAGTATCAGAGCAAAGGAGAAAGTTTAAAGTAAAAGAAAATACATAAACAAAATTTCAAAACATTACAAAGCAGTACATTCCCAATATAAATACATGAGTTAATATCAAGAGTAATAAATAAGGTAGCATATCATAAATCAGAATACAAACATCCCAAAACTCAACAGGGTGATTGGAGATATGCTCAAAAACAGGGAAGAGATACACCACCAGATCTTAGAAAACGCCACACCAAACGCCAGAGAATTTGCAGTCTGGAAAAACAACAAATGTAAGGTACTATATAGAAAATAGGAATACTATTTACCCAAATTATAACCCATATGGGGTTGAACTGGTATCCCATGCTTCTTCTTCAAGTACCATGCCTAGTGGCGTAGGAGATCATGTCTCTTCACAACTTACTATCTCCAGCACTATTTATCAATTCTGCTGTTGACTTCTATCCATGCCATGATGTGAAAATGTCCAGTATTTGCTCTCTTTGTCTTCCCCTATCTCTTTTTCCTTCAATCTTACCTGTTGTTACGATATATTCCAACTTTCCTCTTCTCATAACATGCCCAAAAAAGTGGATTGCTTCTTTCTAACTTGTAAAATAAGTTTCCTTTGTGCATTGGCCTCTTTCAGGACATCCTCATTACTCTTTTTGGCTGTCCATGGTATTTTTAACATTCTTCTGTAAAACCACATCTCTGTGGCCTCTAGTACCTTCTCTACTTGTTTACTAACTGTCCATGACTCACTCCCATACGTCAGGATTGGTTCTATATAACACTGAAGAACTCTCTTTCTTACTTCCAATGACAAAGAATTGTTGTATTACATACTCTTCATTTTATAGAATGTTATTTTTGCTTGAGCTATTCTGCTCTACTTCTGAGATGCATCTTCCATCCGCTGTTATTAAAGTGCCCAGGTATTTGACTTTATTGACCTGTTTTAAAGCTGTTCGATTTACTTGGATAGTGCATTCTGGGAAAGCCCTTTTCTTTCAGACAACCATTACTTCTGTCTTTTTGCTATTAAGGCTGAAGCCTTTATTTTCACTTTCTGTCACTATTGTGTCACGCACAAAAACAAAATTCAATGGTTTTCCTAAAATCAACAACAAGATTATCACTTCCAAGTTGATCAATTTCCAGCTCTGATATACCACTGGACCAAGCTCTGCACTCTCTACCAAGGCTGATGGTGACTTGTTGGTAGTTCGTTCACAGAGTTGGGGTTTTACAGAAGAATGTTAAAAATACAATGGTCAGCTTGAAGGAGGTCAGAGAGGAAAGTAAGCTTATTCCTCAGGTTAGAAAGTAGCAATCCACTTTCTTTAGGCATGTTATGAGAAGAAGAAAGCTGAAATGTATCGTAACAACAGGAAAGATTTAAGGAAAAATAGATAGAGGAAGACAAAGAAAGAAGATTCTGGACAGTTTGACATCATGTCATGGACAGAAGTCAACAACAGAATTGATCAATAGTACTGTAGACAGTAAGTTGTGGAGAGACATTATCACCTATGCCACCGGGCATGGTACTTGAAGAAGAAGTTTACTCATATTCATCATCATCATCATAATATTCCTTTGCGCTACTTACAAAGCATGGGGGCCACCACTGTATCTGGTCACTCTTCTTCAAGAAACCTGCATCAGTCATTCACATGCTCATGCAGCTGTGGTCTCTGTAACAATTTGTGTAGCTCACGAAGATTGCCAGCCACATGCATAATCTTATATTAGTTGCCTTGTACGACATGCTTGAGAATGCAACAGTCCGATTCTTTTGTGTGTGTGTCTTTTAAAAGACCAACAGGAGCGACAAAGGGGCTAGAAGCAGAATATTGTTTGTTGATGTTTTTTTTTTTTTAAATCCGGCCCAATGCCCAGCCCTCCTTAGTCGCTTTTTACGACATGCCTAGGGAACCGTATTACTATTGTTTGCTCCACTTCTAGACCCCGGTAACACACAGGTGAAGAGCAGAAAAGCAGAACAAAAATAACATGGACAGAAATTCAGGCTAAAAAACAAAAAATAATGGCAGTTCTCCCCCATGATTGATTGATTACGTTTAATTTTTTTTTTCTGTGGGGAAGTTTAGCCGCCCCTGATCCTTGGCGCCCCAAGTTGGTGGTTCCCTTGGCTCTTGCATGTAGCAGACGTTGGTACACAAATAGGAGTGACACGTTTATTTATTTATTTATTTTTTTAATAGGAGTTTGGCCTCGTATTATCGAGGTGTGCCCCATTCAATCTTGAAGCAAAGAACGTCGGTTATACTAGGGCGCTTGTCCAAATATAAAAGACCTTGTGGTCTGCTTGTCTAAAGTGAGGGTGATACATTTATGAAAGAATAGAAGCGTTGTTCACGAGATCTGGAGCGAGGAAACCCTCTCTTGATAATGCCACTCATCAACTAAGAGATGTGTCAGGGAGAGCGAATCTGCTTTCATCATCCCACGCTCACACACACACACTTAGAACCTTTCATGTTGTTATATAAAAGCGATTCTTTATACGTTCGTACAGCGGCTGGCTCTAAAAATAGATGGTTGACTGGGGGGGGGGGGGGTGTCAACCTTGGTAATTAGATAACATCAACATCAAAAGGGAATTACTAAAATTCTGTTACTAATTTTAAGTAGATCTGCGTATTTATTTTTTGATGTTGGCTTCATCTAACAATAGAAGGTCCTGTTTGTTTATCTCTCTCAATCTCTCTCTCTATCTCTCTCTCATCTCTCTCTCTCTCTCTCTCTCTCTTTAGATAAGGGTTTCTTAACCAGTGGTCCACTGATCTCTTGGCGGTTGGGGGCGGCTTATGGAGGTGTTCTTGGATGGATTCTAGGAGATCCGTGTACATAATCTATAATTTAAAAGTAAATATTTTAATAGTGCTTTTATGTACCTTCCCCCCCCTCCCCCAGAACGGATCCATAGCTTTCACTAGACAATTATAGGGGTCTATAGCCTTCCGCAGACAATCAAAGGGGTTTACATCCGTCATCTGACAATCAAAGAGGTCTATAGCCTTCATCAGACAATCACAGAGGTCTATAGCCTTCATCAAACAATCAAAGAGGTCTATAGCCTTCATCAGACTATCAAAGAGGGTCTATAGCCTTCATCTGACAATCACAGAGGTCTATAGCCTTCATCAGACAATCACAGAGGTCTATAGCCTTCATCAGACAATCACAGAGGTCTATAGCCTTCATCTGACAATCAAAGGGGTCTACAGCCTTCATCTGACAATCAAAGCAGTCTATAGCCTTCATCAGACAGTCACAGAAGTCTATAGCCTTCTTAGACAATCATAGAGGTCTATAGCCTTCATCAAACAATCACAGAGGTCTATAGCCTTCATCTGACAATCAAAGAGGTCTATAGCCTTCATCTGACAATGAAAGGGGTCTACAGCCTTCATCTGACAATCAAAGCAGTCTATAGCCTTCATCAGACAATCACAGAGGTCTATAGCCTTCGTAGACAATCACAGAGGTCTATAGCCTTCATCAAACAATCACAGAGGTCTATAGCCTTCATCTGACAATCACAGAGGTCTATAGCCTTCATCTGACAATCAAAGAGGTCTATAGCCTTCATCTGACAATCAAATAGGACCATAGCCTTCATTAGACAATCAAAGAGGTCTATAGCCTTCATTAGACAATCAAATGTGAGGGTTACAGACACTATTGATTGTCCAGTGAAGGCTACAGACACCCTTCTTAGAAAAAAAATGTACATAAACGCATAATTGAAAATGTTGCATTATAAATTGTAGATTCTGTACACGGCCCCATTAGAATCCATTCACAAGAGTATTTGGCCTCTTTAGTAATAACAATAATTGCCGCTTCAATCCTTCTATTCTACGCAAGCATCCATTTATGAAAGTCTTTAGCAACAGCAGAAATACCAACAGTACCAATCAAACAAATCTCGGTAAGAGAAATACAAAACTATACATTTACTGCAAAACAAGATAGATAACCAAGAAATAAATAACATAGATTCTCATAACACCTCCCTTATTTTTATGTCCCTTTATCATTTCATAAATTGAACAAAGTGATCTGTGGCACAATTTATTTCTCTCCACAGCAAAGATTTCTCACCTTCGTGACCTTTGATCTAAACTTTAAAAAAAATTTTATTTGACCTTCATTTGCTGTTTATATTCTCTCTCACCCCCCCTAAAAAAGAAGAAAATACACCGTGATTCAACTCAACGTCTACTCACGCGCAATTACCCGCCACGAACCTAGCCACGCCCACATTCAGCTCTTTAACACACCCAGGCCAGTTTATTCATTCATTCATTATTATTCTCCCGCACGTTCAGAGATGAGTACTGATTTAATGTGACTCAGGTACTCCTTAAAGCAGTCACCTTGTTTCTCCATCCTCATCCTATGCAAGCTTCCTGTATTTGCTTCTGACTAGTCATCACGAAAAACGAGTGCAAAACAAAATACATTCAATGACCTTCCAACGATGATCTACCACTAAGAACCGTACCTTGTATCCCCCCAAACCCCATATTCCTACTGTTAGGTTACATTGACGGATTATTACTCAGGTTAACACCGCTCATTCTAAGGTGAGCCTTAGGGATTACTCATGCACGTAACATCATTACTCATGCACGTAACATCATTCTAATGTTCGTTCTCTATGCCGCATTTGAACTACAACTGTCGCTGGTCCCCCTTACACATGCAGTGGCGTCACTGGGGGTGTACGGACCGCACCGGGTGACACCATCAGAGGGGGTGACACCAAAATGACTTTCTGAAAAATTTTTGTAGTGTTTTAGCAGAAATTTATTATTTTTTATAAATATATCCCTGTAGTTAGTAAAAAAGTTAGTTGCTTATCCTTCACAGGACGTGGCAATCAACCCCAGCTTTTATTGGCTGTTTGTGATTTTTCTAGGCAATTTTTTCATTCAGTAGTTTGCCATTGCTTTCTGAACGGTACGGCGCTTATACCATTGTTAAAAATCCACACAAAGCGATCTGCTACCAAACCGCCTGCAGCAGGTTTCGAACCTGGTATATCTGGATTATGAAACTGCGTTCATATCCATTAGGCCACAGACGCCGACGTAGTTAGTAACAACCACAAAAACATTTTTTTTTGTAAGCCCATCTTACATGTACTGTATCAATATACCTACGTTTTTACTTCAAATTCAATTGTTTTCTTACCGAATTTTCACTTTAACCACATGAAACTATGTAAATGTAAATACATTTAGGCTGTGCGTATGATATCGTAATTTAAAGGTGTAATTTTAATTTTGCTAGTTGTTTATGTCACTACTATTGCCATTACATTCAGTGATATACGGGAATTACGATTTACGAGTAACATTAGTACAAAAAACATTACTAAGGATTCTGTATGGTCTGGTACAGGAGGAGGTCCATGGGGGTGACACCAACCCTAGTGACGCCACTGTTCACATGCGTCTTCAGCAGTGGTCTCTGTAGCATTGTAGAGGTTATTAGCCCCATGCACAACCTTATATTAGTGGCCATGTACGACATGCCTAAGGGAGCTGAAGTCCTATTCTTTATGTGCCTCACAAGAGACCCCCCGGGGGGGACCACACGTAACGTACAACAAAATATTCATGCAATACCTTTTCAGATCCCTAAGTGGGACCTAAGACGCGTCAACGGTGAGAAATGTAGTTAGCGACCCATAGCTAGACTGCTTGCGTCAAGGTCAGCGAACCAGAGCTGACCAAGACCCTACTCCACCTCCAAGTGGTGATCCTGGAAACAGGCTGCATCACTGCAGTCTGGCTGAGTGAGTAGGGATCGAAGATGGAAGGCTAACCCGGTCCCAAAAATGCCGTGCTGAAGTCGGATGTGTCGGCCGAAAGGCGCAAATATCTCAGCTTCGCTGTAAACGGACACAACGCAACCAACGTCTTTTTCAGGACGAACGAAGAAGAAGATCCCTAAGTAGCATAAGCATTCAGCAGTTGTTTGCCACATCCCCGTGTCACGTGCCATCAGCTAGAGGTCTTTTCATGCTTTCATTTTTACTTCCGTCTATAGGAAGATAAAAGGTGTAATATTTAGGGATTTTGCTAGTTGGATTGTCATTAGCATTGCAATTAAACATTTTTTTTTATAAAACCCAATTACGTTTTACGAGTAACATTAGTACAAAAACACAAACTAAGTATTCTGTATGGTTCTGGTAAAAGGAGTCCATGGGGGTGCACCAACCATTGTGAGCCAAGTTCATTGCGTCTTCAGCAGTGGTCTCTGTAGCAATGTAGAGGTTATTAGCCCCATGCACAACCTTATATTAGTGGCCATGTACGACATGCCTAAGGGAGCTGAAGTCCTATTCTTTATGTGCCTCACAAGAGACCACCCCGGAGGGACCACACGTAACGTACAACAAAATATTCATGCATTACCTTTTCAGATCCCTAAGTGGGACCTAAGACGCGTCAACAGTGAGAAATGTAGTTAGCGACCCATAGCTAGACTGCTTGCGTCAAGGTCAGCGAACCAGAGCTGACCAAGACCCTACTCCACCTCCAAGTGGTGGTCCTGGAAACAGGCTGCATCACTGCAGTCTAGCTGAGTGAGTAGGGATCGAAGAGGGAAGGCTAACCCGGTCCCAAAAATGCCGTGCTGAAGTCGGATGTGTCGGCCGAAAGGCGCAAATATCGCAGCTTCGCTGTAAACGGACACAATGCACCCAACGTCCTTTTCAGGACGAACGAAGAAGAAGATCCCTAAGTAGCATAAGCATTCAGCAGTTGTTTGCCACATCCCCGTGTCACGTGCCATCAGCTAGAGGTCTTTTCATGCTTTCATTTTTACTTCCGTCTCCAGTTCTCGTCTCCGTGTGCTTATCAGGGTCGCGGATTTTCTCCTTTGATCTGCCGTAGTGGTCTACAAATGGTCAGAAGTTGGAGTACAAGGGTAAGTTTTTAAAAGTAGCAACCTTCGCTAAAGATTACTCTTAGCAGTGATGTAAATAGGAAGATAATGCTCATATTTCAGGGATTCTCACAGGGATTTTAGCATGGCAATTAAACATTTTTTTTTAAAAACCCACACACACACACAAACTCAGTATTCTTGGTTCTTGTAAAATGTCTATCCCTCGCCAACTTTTGTGAGAAAAGTAATTGTGTCACGGTGTAACACTTGACTCGTTTTTATTGGGCCCCAGCCAAAGATAATTCAGCAGAGTATTATTAATATGTTAATCTGTTTAAGCTCTGTATATATGTTTATTTTAAAGAATGAGTCATACGAATGCAGACATCAACTTTCATTCACCCAAGTTATCAAGTTCAACTAAAGATTTATATATATATATATATGAATACAATTGAGTTAACAAAAAACAGTTACGCGATTTAGTATCTTAAAAATAGTACCTTTCTTCCTTGGAAGCTTTTCTAATTTTTGTAGATGGAAGAGTGCCTATGATCTGGGTCAGTGAGTTACACTTAACCGTCCGGGTGGCGGCAATTGATTGTCGCTTGAGACTTCCGCTTTCCTCCACCATTTCATCTTTATCTTCCTCTGAATTTTCCTGATGGCCACGAGCATGGCATCTCAAACCATCAAGACAGATCATGTAAGTGTGTTACGAGAGCAAATGAATCAAAGTTATACAGGTGTATATACATACCAAACTGAATTAGATGCGTTGACCAAGAATCACGAAACAAAAACCATATATGTGTATTATGTAGGTGTTTTATATGAAACATCATATATTTTATACAGTTATGGCCTCCTTCTATTTATTGTTTTATCAAATCTTTGTGTGTGTGTGATGTGTGGTGTGTGTGTTAAGTTTTTTATATTCATAGTAGCGAGGGTTGAAGAAAATGTTTGCGTACTCCACACATGTGCAAATAGTGTTTTGTAGACGCACATTTGAGCGCATCTAGGTTAATTGTATGTTTAATTATTTGTGTACGACCGTGCACCATTCTTAAACGGGTATGTCGCGGTTTGTCGCGGTGATTTGGGTGCTAACCGGGCAAGGTACTGGAGGCAGATCCCGATATCCTCCGTCTTGCATAGACGTGATTAATTATGGTTTTCTTACTCAAGTCAAGGGAAAACACGAATATGTAGTAATTATGATCATCTGAAAGATGAATACTCTCTTCTTGAGGGAGCTATGCCAAGAAGCTTATTATTTGAATATTTAGCCAGAAACGGCTCGTTTTAAGTATCTTGCCTCCGATACTTCGTCTCCTGTAAATCCGTTAACCTTGATGCGGTAACGGTTAGTGCAGTCAGTTAACGCCTCTGGTGAATGTAAACTTGCTATGTACATTTATGCCATGTCTACGCTATTGAAGATGTTCTGAACTTCTATTATAAGTCTCGTCAAGAATAAAAATATGTTATCGTCCATAACTCTTCCAACGAGTGCAGAGCTCATACGTTACCAGTTGGTCATGCTGTCTTGACACATCAAACACTGCTCAATTGTCATCACCATAAGCCAAAATAATGGCCATTCCTAGCAAAATGATTTAATCTATAGCCTGACGTCTGTTGTCCTCTCTGAGTGATGAGAAGTGGAATCCGTTGGAAATATTAAGACATACGAGTCTTATAGTAACAATTTCGCCCACACGAAATTTAATTTCCCTTAGTTCATTTCGCTGAAACTAATTACAATGCCGGCTAGTTTATGTTTCATTCACCTTGTAGAGTAGATCTTGGTTTTTCCTGTGGTTTTTCTGCCATCCTGAAACGTGCTGAGCTGAAGTCATGAGCTCCAGTTTATCCAGCTTGGCTTGTATTTAAAGGATCATCACACCTGGTCCCAAGCTAGGAGGAAGAAGCGCTTGGCATACTGTGCATTCCCCGCCATCCAAGGGGGCTCTCCAAATAGACAGCTAAAATACTGTGTTCTGATTATGGGCTCTCCCAAGGAATTGTCACATCTTAAACAGAGCCACTTCTTAGCTCCCCTTGCCCATCATAGGTCCATCGTGGGATCATCCTGCACGCAGCTAACCAGGTAAAAAGTAATAGTTACATCTGGAGCTCAAGTGACTCCTCCAAACTTAGTGTGCAATGCTGGGTTCTCAACATGTTTTAGCACACACGAAATTCCTTGAAGTGTGTGGATGATTTCAAGAGTCAGTGAGGATTTAATTATCCTCACAGAAGGGTCACTTCCACATATGAATACCGTTATATTGTGCTTAGCTGGTGGTCATATAAGGATGACTTGTGATTTGCATCTACGCATTACATTGTAGTTAAAGGCTATACGCGTTCTGGATTCAGGACATACAATGGTCAGCTATATATAGTGATTGATTGAAAAGTTTCTCCCTATTTTTAAATGTTTATTTCCTCAACTGTATTTATCTCATGTAAATAAAACACATCTCCGAATCTTTTGGCCGAATATCATCAACAACCAGAGATCTGAAGTTACTCGAGTAAGGAGAGGACATGCAAACCAATCATAGTGAGCAGACGGCTGGAGCTGGGTTGGCCAGATGTCCTCAGAAGTCAGAGACCCCGATGCCATCATGGGAACACGTTGCTAGCTATGTGTGTACCCCTGAAGGAAAGTTCACGCTAAGAGGAGGGCGACCAAAAAAAGTTGACTGTGGTAATGCGGAGGGACTGCTGGAGGCTTTGAGATGGTGCCAGGATAGAATGCAACTGAGAGTTGGGGGGCAAGAGAGGCGTCTGAGATGGATGGCCCACGACCCCGAGAAAGTGGTATTCAAATTTGTTGTTGCCCTACAGTTAGACGCCACTAGGCGTGATGGCCAGTGATGACTTTGACAAGTCTCGCGCGGCTACCAAGGATCAAAACCCCCCTGAACCAGCCCGAGAAGCCACCGTAATAATACATCATGTTAAGCAAAGAAAAACAATAAACTGTCATTTGGGCAGTTTGGATGAATTGTGATTCAAGTGTTTGATTACTTCCACAAACGGTTGTAGTGACTTCGGGAGTAGGTCTCACTTCTGGGAAGGAAAAAGGGGGGGAGAGATGAGAAGGAGGGAGAGGAGGAGGGGGAATGAGGGGGGAAGAAAGGGATGATGGAGGAGAGGAGGAGGAAAGGAGGGAGGGGAGGAGAGAGAAAAAAGGGAGGGGAGGGGGAGGGAGGGGCTGAGGGGAAGGGAGGGAGGATTAGGGGGGAGGGGGAGGAGAGAAGAGGGAAGGGAAGGGAGGAGGAGGGGGGGGGGGGAGAGGGGGAAGGAGGAAGGAAAGGGGGAAAAAGAGGAGAGGAGGGGAGGGAAAGGGGGAAAGGGGGTTGGGGGGGGGGGGAGGAGAATTAGGAGAAAGGAAAAAGAAAAGAAGAAGAGAGGAGGGAGGAGGGAGAGGAGGGGAGGAGAAGGATAGGAGAAGGAAAAGGAGGAAAGGGAGAGGAGGAGGGGGGGAGAAGGAGGAGGGGAAAGGAGAGGAGGGAGAGGGGAAGAGGGGGGGGAGAGGGAGAGAGGAAAGAAAAGGGGGGAGGAGAAGGGGAGAAAAGGGGGAAGGGAAGGGGAGGGGAGGATGAAAGAAAAGGGAGAGGAGAGGGGGGGAGGAGGTGGGGGAAGGAAGAGGAGGGGAAAGAAGGGGGGAGGGGTAGGAAGAGGAGGGGAATGGGGGGAGAAAGGGGGGGGGGGGGGGAGAGAAAGAGAGGAGGGGAGAAGAGAAGGGGAGGAAGGATTTGGGAAAAGGGGGAAACGGGGGAGGAGGAGGGAGGGAGGGGGGAGGGGAAGAGGAAAGGGGGGAGGAGGAGGAAAATGGGGAGGGGAGGAGAAAAGGGGAGGAGGAAGAGAAGAAGTGAAAAAGGAGAAAAAAGGGGGGGGGGGAGAGGGGGATTGAGGGGAGAGGGGGGAAGAAAAGGGAGAGGGAGGGAAAAGGAGGGGGAAAAAGGGGGGGGGGGATGGGGGGAGAGGGAGAGGGGGGAGAGAGGGGGAGGGGGGGGAGAGAAGGGAGGAGAAGGGGGGGGGGGAGGGGGGAGGGAGAAGGAGGGAAAAGAGGAGGGGAGGGAAAGAAAAGAAGGGGGGGGGGAGAAGAAGAAAAAGGAGAGATGAGGGGAGAGGGAGGGGGGGGGGGAGGAAGGGGGTTGAGGAGGGGGGAGGAAGGGGAGGGAGGAGAGAAAAAAAGGGGAGGAAAGAAAAGAAAGGGGGGGGGAAAGGGAGGGGAGGAGAAGGGGGGGGAAGGGGGAAAAGGGAGAGGAGGAAGATAGGGGAAAGGGGGGAATGAGGGGGGGGAAGGGGGGGGGGGAGAGGAGGAGAGGGGGGGGAGAAAGAAGGAAGTGGAAAAAAGGGGGGGGGGGGGAAGGGGGGAGAAGAAGAGGGGGGGGGGGAGGAGAAGAGGAGGGGGGGGGAAAGAGGGGGGAAGAGAAAATGGGGGGGGGGGAAAATGAAGGAAGAAAAAGGAGAGGGAGGGGAGGGGAGAAAGGGGATGGGAGGGAGGGGGGGGGGGAGAAGGGGGGGAGGAGGGGGGGGAAAAGGGGGGAAAGGGGGGGGGGGGGGGGGGGGGGAGAGGGAGAAAGGGGGAGGGGGGGGGAGAAGAGAGGAGGAGGAGAGGGAGGGGGGCGGGGGGAGAAGAGGGGGGGGGAAGGGGAGGGATGAGGAGGGGGAAAGGAGGAAGGGTAAGATTGAAGGGGGGGGGAAAGGAGGAAGGGAAGGGGAGGGGGAAAAAGGGAGAGTTAGGGGGAAAAAGGAGAAGATGAGGAGGGGGGTGGGGAGGGGGGATTATGAAAAGTTTTTAGGGGGGGAAAAAGGGGAGGAGGAGGGGGGGGGGGGGGGGATAGGGAGGGAAAGGGAAAAAGGGGGGGGGAGAGGGGGGGAGAAGAGGAAAGGGGGGGGGGAAAGAGAAGGAAAGAGAAGGAGGAGGGGGGGGGAGGGAGAGGGGGAGAGGGTAGGGGGGGTGAAGGAGGGGGGGGGGGAGAGGAGGGGGAGGGGGAAGGATGAGGGGGGGAAAGGGGAAAAGGAGGAGGGAAAGAAAAGAAAAGGGGAGGGAAGGGGAGGAGGAGGAGAAGAAGAGGGGGGGAGGAGAGGAGGAGGGGAAATGGGAGGGGAGAGGGAAAGAAGGGAGGAAGAGAAAGGGGGGAGGGGGAAGGGGGGGGGAAGGTGTAAGGAGAAGAGGGAGAGAGGGGGAGGAGAAAGGGGAGGGGGGGGGGGGGGGGGAAGGAGTAGAGGAATAGAGGGAGGGGGGAGAGGGAGGGGGGGGGAGGGGGGGAAAGGGGAGAGGAGGGGGGTTGGGAGAAGGGGAAAGAGAGGAGGGGGAGGGGGAAGAAAAGGGGAAGAAGGGGGGGGAAAAAAGGGAGAAGGAAGGAAGAGAGAAGAGAGAAGAGGGAATAAGTTTAGAGAATTGATGGGGGGGGGGAAGAGGGAGGGGGGGGGAGGAAGGGGGGAGGATGGGGAGAAGAAAGGGGGGAGGGGAGGGGGGGGAAAGGGGGAGGAAAGAGGAGAAAAGGGGAAAAGAGGGAGAAGGGAGAAGAAGGAGAAGGGGGGAAAGAAATGGAAGGGAAAAAGGAGATAATGATGGGGAGGAGGGGGGGGAAAGAGGGGGAAGGAGGAGGGGGGGGGGAAGGAAAGGGGATGAGGGGGAAGGAGGAAGTAGGGGGAGTGGGGGGGAAGGAGGAGGGGAGGGAAGGAGGGGGGGGAGGAAAAGGAGGGGGGGGGAGGGGGGGAAGGAAGGGGGGGGGGGGGGAAAGGGGGGGAAAAAGGGATTGAAAGAAAGAAAAAAGGGAAGAAGGAGAAATGAGATAGGAAAAGAGGTTTAAAAGGGGGGAAAAGGGGGAGGAGAGGAGGAGGAGGGGGGAGGGGAAGGAGAGAGAGGAGGAAAGGGGGAAGAGAAGGAAGGGAAGGAAGGTGTTTGGGGGATGAGGGGGGAGGAGGAAGGGGGGGGGGGAGGAAAGGGGGGGAGGAATGAGAGGGGGAGGAGGGGAGGGGAGGAGGATAGGATGAAGAGGAGGAAGAGGAGGGGGAAGAGATTAGAAAGAAAGATGGAGAAGAGGGGAGGGGGGAGGGAAAGAAGGAGAAGAGAGAAGGAGAGAAAGGAGGGGAGAAATGAAGGAGGGAAATTTTGAGGGGGAAAAAGAAAAGAGAAGAAGAGTTGAGGGAAAGAAGGATGTTTAGGGGGGAGGGGGGGGTGGAGAAAATGAGATTAGGAAGCTGGAAGGGAAAAGGGAAAAAGGATTGAGGGGGGAGGAAGGGGAGGGGGGAGAGGAAGGAGGAAAGAGGAAAGGAAAAGGAAGAAGAAGGAGGGAGAAGAGGGTAGGGGGGGGGAAGAGGGGAGGAGGAAGAGGAGGGGGGAAAGAGAAGGAGGGGGGAAAGGGTAGAGAGAGAGGGTTTTGAAGGAGAAAGGGGGGGAAGAAGAAGAAAGAGAGGAGGAGAAGGGGGGGAGAAAGAAAGGATTTAGGGGGGAAGGGTGGGAAGAGGGAAGATTTTTGTAGGAGAGAAAGGGGAGGGGGAAAGAAGAGAAGAAGGAGAGAGAGAAAGAAAGGGAGAGGGGGAAGGAGAGAAGGGAAGGAAGGGGGGGAGAAAGATGGGGGGGGAGAAGGAAGGGATTTTGGGGGGAGGGGAAAATTCTTAAGATAGAAGACTGAGGAATAAGAAAGAGGAAGGGAAGGAGGAAGGATAGGGGAGGGGGAGAGGGGGAGGAAGAAAGAAGAAAGAGGAGGAGAGAAAGGAGAAGGAAGAGAACTAGGGGAAGGGACTGAGGTGGGAGGAGGAGGAGAGGAAGAAAGAGGAAGAGGAAAAGGGATGGAAAGGGAAAGGGTGAAGAGAGAAAGAAGAAAGAGAAGAAGATGAAGAAAATGGAACCAGGGGGAGGGTAGATTGGAGGGAGAGGGAATCAAAGGAGTGGGGGGAAAAAGTGAAAAAGGTCAACTGTGAAGGTCTCTGAGGTAAACAATGAACAACTGTATTACAGAGTACCTTCCTTGTTACCACATTACGATCTCACTCTAAGTTATATTCTTTTTTGACTAGCGTGACTGAAAGCTACATAAAGTGTCTAGGGTATTGTAAGAGTGTTGTTAAAGAATCTCAATACAAAAACATATACAAACATATACTAACTCCAGCTGTTAAATTTTATATTTAAAATATCTTTTGTTAAACTTTATTGGTCCTGAGCCTAAAGTTGTTTTGGTCAGGACTATAGTTCAATGAGAATCAATTTAGATGGATAGGTATATTTACAAATATATATATAAAGATATTTACATACAACAGACAATATGTCCATAGTACATTGTTACAATTTTTCAAGTTGATGTTAATTACTCTATTTAACTACAGGTACTGGGAAGCAGGGTGGGGATTGTCATCATTCCACTGTCTTTTGTTTCACTAGGATTGTTCATTTATTCTTTGGAGGAACGTTTTGTCTAGACAGGAGATTTTTCTTTAATCGTGATAAGTTGTCCCAGGCCAGATATTTCACTTATCTGGGTCCTGGAATCACAGCAGTTGTAGTTGGTTTGGCCAAACACTTCAGTCTCCTCTGGTCTTGAACTTCTCTAATACAAGCAGGTACCAGAGACTCTTAGAAATCGTGCAGACTTCTTCAATGAGCGAGTACTAGCACCAGACAAGTGCCAGCAGGAACCCCTGTCAATGCAAGTTATGGTTCTGTCTTAATATCAAGCTAATTCCTCCTAATGTACATGAAATCATACATACAAAAGAACATGGTCAGCTCTCTCTGACAACCCTGCTTCTCCCCTTTAGTTTGATGGAACAAATGGTACCAGTTTTCTTTTTCTCTTCCCTAATGGATGCTACGCCTCTGTCATTCCTGCAGTAATCTTTTCCATGCAATAAGATAGGTGTAATGTTCCTGTATGACCATCATATATATAGTCCTGTAGTCTTAAACTTCTTAGATAGTCCCTTATATGATGGATCAACATCTAGGCCATGCCTAAGTCTGCCATGGAACCATTTAATTACAATCTTTTACATGGCCTTTTCTTTTTTCACACACCCTTTTTTTAATTAAAAAGTCAATAAAATCAATCTTACCACATATCAAGGAAATATAAACAAGTAACGATGAATTAGGCAATCGAATATGGCACACTTTTATCACTGCCTCTGTTCAGACTGCTTTCAGATGGTAGTATTATTAATAAAAAAAGCACAAGTCTGCTCATCGCTTCTTGCTCCTCTGAATATTTTGGAAAAATGGCAGCGAGTAACCTACTATTTCGATAAAGTAAAAGGCTTTGGCCAATGAGACCAAGCATCTCTTTTTTTGAATGAATTCTTAAAAAAATATCTCAAACCACTATGCGTTACTACTACCAACTAGATTTGTATATTAGGTCAGCCAATAATATTACGGCTTCCTTCAAATTTCATCCAATCCCCTTCATCGTACTATCTTAGCCTTTCTGTCACCTACTTTTTTCCCCCCAAAAAATATGCTATCCAATCTAAGCAGACATGACTTGACCTGACAGTATCTCCGATTCTCTATGTATTATTACCAATATTTGATTATTCAATGGACTATTTAGGTAATTAACAACATATTCTTAGTCAGCAAGTCTTCAGGTACACGAATATATGATTTTTATGGGGCTAAGTGGCTTGGTTCAAAATTCCATCTTTTTTTTTCTATGTTAGTTGTTTATTTTTAAACTACCTCCTGTTCAATTCTTTTTCCATGTACTTTCAAGCTAAATACGAGAGTCTCTCGTAATACACGAGAATTTACGTCATTCGCAATAAGAGCTAAGCGTGTTTTCATAACCGTAGTGTCCACATTTTCTAACGTTTACATCGTAATTTGAAAACCGCCTAAGGCAATGCTAGCAAGTTGGTTTTATTTTTAGAAACAATGTGAGACGTGTTTTTGCGTTGGTTATCTATCCGTCCCCCTCCCTTCCACAATGTATTCTAGGCAAATATTTCACTTGAACTTGGAAAAGTGGTACGTTTATCTCAAGGTTACCCAGAAGCATTTGGTACCTTTATTTCGGCGATAAGGCGTTATCAAATAATACGCTGAAGGCGTAGGCGACGAAAACAATGAAAATTTGTAGTACTATCCTATCTTTTACTTTATGCACTATACTGTTTTAATTTAATTTAGATATTGTATTTAGAAGTTCACTGGCACTTGTCCAGTTCTTGTCATCAGTTCCACATTGGTAACCTTGTCATACCATTTTAATCCCTCTATTCTACGCAAGCACCCATTTATGAAAGTCTGTAGCTTTTTGGTTGTTGTCTTTGTTGTTCTACATGTCTCCGAGCCATACAATAGGACTGACTTCACATTTGAGTTGAAGATTCTTATTTTCGTGTTGGATCCTATTTCTCTTGATCTCCATATATTTCCCAATGCAATGAAAGCTCCTCTTGCTTTTTGTATTCTTATTTTGATATCGCTGTCTGTCCCTCCAACTTTGTCTATATTACTGCCAAGATATGTGTATGATTCTACATCTTGTATTGGCGTTTCTTCAAGTTCAACCCTGTTTTCATTACCTGCATTTATTCGCATTATTTTTGTCTTTTCCCTGTGTATTTTCAGACCCAATTGCTGTGACCTCTCATCGAGTGTTTTCAATTTGTCCTGCATCTGATTACGGTTATGGGACAGGAGAGCCAAATCATCAGCAAAATCCAGATCATCCAACTGCTTAGTCAGAGTCCACTGGATTCCATTTCTGTTGTGTGTTGTCGATGATCTCATAACCCAATCTATTGCCAGCAAGAAAAGAAATGGAGACAAGAGGCATCCCTGTCGCACTCCTGTTCTTATCCCAAATGGTTCTGTAAGCTGTCCTTCATGAAGAACTCTGCACGTCATGTCTTCATAGGTTTTCTTTATTAAATTAATGATTTTCGGGGGAACTCCATAATGCCTCATCAATTTCCAAAGTGATTCTCTGTCCACACTGTCAAATGCTTTTTCGTAGTCCACAAATCCGATGTATAGTGGTGAATTCCATTCCAGACTTTGTTCAACTATTATTCTCAAAGTGGCTATCTGGTCTGTACATGATCTGTTTTGTCGAAAACCTGCTTGTTCATCTCTCAATTTCTTGTCTATGGACTCCTTTAATCTCTCAAGGATAATCCTGTTCAATACCTTTCCTGGCACTGATAGTAACATTATTCCTCTATAATTTGTGCACTCTTGTAGATTTCCCTTCTTAGGCAACTTAACCAGATATCCTTCCTTCCATTCTGCTGGTATCTCTTCTTTTTTCCCAGACTTTACCAAGTAATTTATATAACATCTCTGTAGCCGTGTCGATATCTGCTTTGATGGCCTCTGCTGGAATGCTATCAGATCCAGACGCTTTTCCATCTCTTAGAAGCTTTATGGCTTTCTTTATTTCTTCCTTCGTTGGTCTTTCACCGTTAATTTGTAGCTCTTCTTCTGCTGGCTGGATGTCCGGCGGGTTTTGTGGAGCTGGTCTATTGAGAAGGTCCCCAAAATATTCTGTCCACCTCTTCATTTGCTCTTGTATATTGCTGAGCAGTTTCCCATTCTTATCTTTTATGAGGCAACTTGTTTGCTTGTATTTCCCTGTTAGCTTCTTTGTGCTGCTATACAGTTCTCTCATATTTCCTTTGGCTGCAGCATCTTCTGCCTCTTTTGCCAACTCCTCAATATACTTCCTCTTGTCTCTTTTGATACTTCTTTTTACTTCTTTGTTTGCTTCTGTGTACACTTCTTGAGCCTTGGCTTTGGAACTTCTGGTTTTGCTTGTGTTTAACTCTGCTTTCTTGTTTTTTCTATCTTTTATCTTATTGATGGTTTCTGTTGTTATCCATGCTTTTTGTTGTCTTTCCCTTTTCCCCAGTATTTCTTCACATGTCTCCTTCCATACCGTTTTGACCTGCTGCCAATAGTCTTCTGTATTCTCTACATCTTCCAACTGTTGGAGCACTTGGAATTTGTTGGATACTGTGACCGCAAATTTGTCTCTTGTTTCTTGATTTCTTAGCTGTCCTACATTAAACTGTTGTCTATAATTTTGCATTGTTGCATATCTCTTGAGTTTCATTTTTACTTTGGCTATCAGAAGATGGTGATCTGATGCCACATCTGCTCCTCTATATACCTTTACATCCTGCAATGATGATCTAAACTTCTTCTTTATGCATATATGATCGATCTGATTTTCTGTTCTATGGTCTGGTGATATCCATGTTGCCTTGTGTATTCTCTTATGTGGAAACATGCTTCCTCCTATAGCCAGTTGATTTGAAGCACAGAAGTTTGCGAATAGTTCTCCATTTTCATTCATTACTCCTAGCCCATGTTTTCCCATGACTTCTTCAAATCCAGTATTGACTGTACCTATCTTTGCATTCATGTCACCCATCAAAATTGTGATGTCTCTTCTTTTTACTTTATCCATAATTTCCTGTAGTTTAGTATAAAATGCTTCTTTCACAGACTCTTCTTTGTCATTAGTTGGTGCATAACATTGGATGACATTGACATGAATTTTCTTTTTAGCTGTTTTGAAAATAGCTGTTATTATTCTGGGTCCCACAGCTTCCCATTCAATGAGTGCTTTCTGTGCTTCTTTAGATAACATAAGAGCTACCCCTTCACTGTGGTGTGAACTTTCGTCTTCGTGTCCTGAGGACAGCACCAATTCACCTGTGATGAGTTTCTTCCTGTCTACCCCCTTCCACTTTGTTTCACACATTCCCAGAACCTCGATTTTGTATTCCCTCATTTCTGCTGCTACTTGTGCCACTTTCCCTTGTTCGTTCAATGTCCGAACATTCCAGGTGCCAAATCTGGAAGTTCTCCTAGAAGAAAGAAGGTTAGTCAGCAACACAGACTCCTTTCGGCTTTCTCTGTGTTGCATCATACGCCTCCCCGCGAGAGGACCTTCCCCTGTCTTGGATGGCTGTGTTTTATTTTCTTTATTTGACAGATCAACATTAGACAGCTTAAATATTTTTGGCCATGTAAAGACCTTAATGAAGACCAAAACAGAAGGAAGAGTAGAAGACAAACGGGCAAGAAGAAGACAGCGCAATAACTGTGTGGCGGTATTGCCTCCCCTGCTTTGCAGTAGTGGTCTAACAGTGGCCAAAACTCAAGAGTATCTGTTGTAGGCTTCAATGGAGTCTATCTTTACACAAGATTACTATTTGCAGAAATGTAGATAGAAGAGTAGTAAAGCTTCTATCACATGAGAGTCTTCACAAGATATTCAGATAAGCGAAAACAATGCTGGTTTTTGCTGAGCACGTTAATTCTGTAATCTGCCGACAACTTTTGTGAAGAATTTAAGCTATGGTTTATTCTAGCTTGTTAAGCCCCCACTTCTAAGTTAATCAGTGGAATTCTATTATTTTAATATAGCTCTGGTTAGAGTGTGTGTAGCAATTTGACTGAGATAAACATGCAGTAACTTTTAAAGGATTAAATCGACGTTAAATTTGTAACATTACAAATAACAAAATTTAATAATCACTTTAGGTTTTAACAGTTGGAAATAATTTGAATAGTTATGGGTCAAGAAAAGTTATCATCACTCGGGTGATGGTTTTTTATAAGAGGTTCTAGTGGCAGCATATGGCTTAACTTAGCTGCCAGTGACGATTCTGATATTCCTCCTCTTGATGAGTTGGTTTTCTGCACACTGCGTTCACTCGTCTCTGGTCAAGGTTCGTAGGGTGAAGCTCGTTTCCCAGGAAAGTCTAGGAGAGTCTTTAAAGCTGGTCTTCCGTCTTAAAGCGTAACCACTCGTCCCTTCCTGTCCCAGAAATAGTCCTTTTTGCTGGTACCACCAGTAACTGGTAATAGAAATCAAAACGAAACGATCTTCTGAGTATGGCGTTTTCTGACACATAGTTATGTGCCCCGCTTTTCTATTCTATCATCCCATGTCAGAATTTACCCTCGATGAGAATTAAATTTAATCCCTCGGGATAAAACTTCCTTTACATTTAAACTGAATAGCTTTAGCTTTAAATTACATTTAAATGAAAAGGTTAAACGTACAGATATAATATGTTTTACTCTTACATCTCCACTGTTTGAAAATTGTTCACAATATAAATTCATTTATGTTTCATTTATATTTATACTTTGTGGAAAAGTTTGAAACGTCTATTAATTTAAAATGAATATTTTCACATAGACACTTACACTGGTTTAAGCTTGAAAACTTACATTAATTTTGAAGTGAATATGTTTATAGGGACCTTTACACTGCTTTTAAAATGTAAGTATTATACTTAGAATGTACATCATTTCTTTCATCTTTCCCTCCCTGCTCCATAGGGAACCTGGAACTACTTTATGCTTTTAGCTCTTTTTACGAAACCATCAATAAAGCAATCACCAGCCCGTGCAGTGGTGGTTCATGAATCATCATTCTAGATACTGAGGTTGCCAGCCACAAATTACTTGGGCGTCCTGTAGCAATTTTTACACATTAAAATTCACATGGTAATATATACATATATATATATTAATATATATATATATATATATATATATATATATATATATATATATATATATATATATATATATATATATATATATATATATATATATATATATATATATATGTTACTTCACATGTTAGTAATTAAATATAGAAAAATGCACTACTTAAGCCAATCTTGCTACAGACTTGTTGCTCAGATGAATAAAAGAGACGAGTCGATCTCTTACACGCGTATGGGGGGTCTTTAATTTGACAAAAGATTCCCTCTCTGACTGCATGTGTTTCTTCAGTTTCCTCGTCCTGGTGTTCCTTATTAAAAGGTAGAGATTTCCTGTGTTTTGTAAGTCTTATTTTGTTCTCCAATAAAAAGTCTGGTTAACAAAAAGGAATTATGTATGTAATCTTCACTCTGGCGAGGTCTGATGTTGTCTTGGCGAGCATGAAATTCACAGTGAAATAAAACTGCGAAATGGTCATACTATATTCCTATCTTCCCAAGCATTGTTGTTATGAATCATGAATCTAATCAGAAAGATCCAATCATTTGAAATCATGCAGATATGGTGTGATATTTCAAAATAGTCCCACGTGAAATAAGGTGCTTGCCTGCAAAGGTCACGTATTACCATATATGGACATCTGATGCCTTGCATACACTCTCCGAAACACATGTGTAGACTCATATTGTCTTAAATATAATAAATCCATGATTACTTTTAAACAAGTGACCGGAAGCGATTATGTCACAGTTGTCTGCCCACATGTGTCACACAGACAGTAATCTCGTTTTCTGTCGTATGAGTACGCAAAACTCAGTGTTTGCCCAGCTGGGTTACCAAACGAGTCGTCTTATCAGCGGTTCAATCTAAACACGCCGGCGACTATCTTATCTCAGTTGCTCGCCACAAGCCAGGATGACCGGGTAACAAACCAGTGACATCACAGATAGGAGTGTCAAATGATTTGATAAAATCAAATATCTGCTGCACAAGCAGAAAAATAACGACGAAAGAAAGAAAGAAAAGTGCGGTACTTGAGAGCACATAATAAAAAAGCAGTACCACAAATGTACCGATGCTGCTGGAGAAAAACAAAGATCGATAGGGGCCGCCCCGTTTTGTCACAGACTGGGAAGAGATAGACAGCAAATGATCTATCAGAGTGCACCATCAAGACAAAAGACAGAAGACGTTGGCGATCCAATGCAGCCGACTTTCGATGTGAAGATGGAAATTGATGATGATGATAAATTGGCTAATAAATTGACGTTACAAGAGAGAACAATAGCTGATGCCCGCTATGTTGAACAGGCCGGATCTCTCATGTTTAACTGTAATGTTTAACTGTAATGTTTAACGGGATATTTTATCTAATAAAAATAAACCCAGTTTATTATCCTTATTTTCACGTACATATTATATAAATTAATTCGATTGATGTGAAGAAGTACAAATTTAAAAGTAATAAGTAACTTTACAAGCACTAGATATTTACGCCACATTTATTTCACATTCAGCCCACCATTTCTATTTAGCCTGCAGCAACTCAGTAACATTTCCACTGTGTACGTCCTTGACATTATTATGTACGTTTCTTCTGGACTTCCCTAGGGCTTCGTGCCATAGACTCTGAATGCGATCATCCCTTTCTGGTTTTTTTTAAATTTGAAAATAATGTCAGCGATGGTCAAACAACTGTTCGCTGTTTACAGATCACGGATGCAAACCTCACGCCCACTTTGTTATATTTCAGGCTTTGAGTTTGGAACAGGCCAGGGACAAATTTATTATAGGTCACAAATAAGCCCCCACGTTCGAAGCATTTCGCCATTTTCGTTTAAAGGTTATAAGGGATTGTGCGTCCTCAAATTAAAATAATCCAGTTTTTGTCAATAATATGCGTGGAAAATGTTTTTGAGAAATGTTTTCCCCTCCCTCTTTAAATATAATTATGGAAACACATGTCTTTGGCCATTGCTTTGTACCAGGGGACTGACTAATCGGTTGGACAATCGGGCAGTGCCCGAGGGCTCACAGCAATTCTCCCCCAGCCTCCATCTAAATAATGAAGGAAACCTGAGCCCAGCGAGTAATAAACAAATAAATATAATTGACAGATCATCGTTGGACAGAAAGAAGGAAATCAGACAACAGAAAAGAAATATAAGTGATAGGCTTACCGGGAATCGAACCAAGAACCTTCCAAACGATGCCACCGCCTTGCTCTGAAAGTAAATCGTGAAAGGCCGGACAGCCATTTTAGATGCTAAAATGAAGTCACAGAAAAGGGGTTACGACGTTCAGGTGATACTTTGTTCGATTACCGTAAGCCAGTCACTTTAATTTCTTGTCTGTTGTCTTGCGTCCTCCTTTCTATCCCGTAAGTGCCAGTTAATTACCTATATTTATTTATTTACAGCCTCCATCTAGCGTGACCCACTAGCATGGTAGAGACCCATCTATCTCGTGATATTGCACACTCGTCAATTAGTTGGTCTGGCGTGACCTCCATCATCTGAGACTGCTGAGCTGGGGAAGTACTCTGGGGTTGCAAGAAAGCCCAAATAGCGTCCACATTTGCCGCAAGGGTAAAAGAGTGAAAACTTGAAATCCATGGGTTCAGGAGAAAAAGAAAAACAAGAAGAATAAGAAGAAGAAGCGGAATCAGCTTGATGGTGGTTATGGGCCAATGACGATACCATATTTACAGACGTTAAACCAGACGATACCATATTTACATACATTAAAACCAGCAGATACCATATTTACAGGCGTTAAATCAGATGATAACAAATGTACAGACGCTATAAAAACGATACCACATTTACAGCCGTTAAATTAAACGATACCATTTATAGATGTTACCACACAATACCATATTTTGAAAATTAAATCTCACGATACCATATTTACAGACTGTTAAATAAGAGCATGCCATATTTACAGAAGTTAAATCAGACGATACCACATTTACTGACAGTAAATAAAACAATGATGTTACAATTAAATTTGATAACTATTGTGCGAGTAGGTTGGGCTCTATTTATTATATCTTTTACGGAATTACACCGTAGGAGGATGTGACGTCATAACGATACGGTACAATAAGCAGACGTCAGTTTAGGAGCAGAAGTAAAGTGTATCGTCTGCTAAGACTTGGTCGAATGTGTTGATGGCGTGAGGACGCATGTGTGAGGCTCCTGATGTTTCGTAATGTATTCCTGGTTATATTCCATCACTTTGACACCAATATGCTTCTGTGAGGTGTACATAGTATTTCTGCTTTACAGGGAGTATGAATTATAAGTTTCGTGTGTGAATCATATAAAAATAATGAGAATAATGGGACAGCGTCTGAGACATGGACGGACTGCCTAATCTATATTGAATACTACAGCTTAATGCTAAGGTACAAGTGCTTGAACAATGTATTGAACTAATGGAGTCAATATTGAAATGTATAAATAAATATATTGTCCTCGTCATCCAGTGTGGCTCAGTAATTATTATGATGTCTGTTCGTTCGCTGTTACTGCTATCCCTACGATTTTAACTTGGCCCTGGACAATTATCCTGCAACTAATACTACTACTCAGAACAGCATGTAACAAATACCACATTTACAGATGTTAAAACAAACGATACCAGATTTTTAGACGTTGAACCAGACGATACCATTTTTTGAGAATTAAATCAGACCATACCATTTTTAAAGAAGCTAAATGAGGCGATGCCGTCTTTACTTATCTTATACCAAGCGATGCTACATTTACAGAAGTTAAATCAGACCATGCCATATTTACAGAAGCTACATGAGATGATACCGAATTTACAGAAGTTAAATAAGACGATACCATTTTTACGGAAGTTAAATCAGACCACACCATATTTACAAAAATCAAGTCCTACGATACCATATTTTCAGACATTAAATAAAACAATACCATATTTACAGACATTAAATCAGACAATACCATAGTAAAAGAAGTTGAACTTTAAGATACCAGATTTACAGAGGCTAAATCAGACGATACCGTATTTACAGAAGCTAAATCAGACGATACCATTTTTCTTCATCTTCTTCTTTGATCCTTAGCCGCCGACCGTCAAAACAGTCAGTGGCCATCACGCCTGGTGGCGTCTTGTAGGGCAACAACAAAGTGATTCCACTTTGCTCGGTCGGTGGCCATCCTTCGTACAGTGCCCCAACTCTGGTTCATTCTTTGCATCTCAGCCTCTACAGTCCTCCGCCAAGTTGTTTTTGGTCGGCCTCTCTTTCGTTTTCCTTCAGGGGTCCATAGCATAGCTGTTCTTGTGATGGCATCGGGGTCTCTTCTGAGGACATGTCCTACCCAGCTCCAGCGTCTGCCAGCTATGATGGTGTACATGTCCTCTTGCTTGCTCCGAGTAAGCAGATCTTGGTTGGTGATGGTATTCGGCCAAAAGATTCGGAGAATTTTTCTTAGGCATATTGTGTGAAAAGAGGACAATTTCGACATTTCCTTCTCTGTAACTCTCCAGCATTCCGCACCATAGAGAAGCACAGAAAGCACACAGCTCTGATGTAATCTTAATTTTGTCCTTGTACTGTACTGAGAGGACTTCCAGATGTTGTTTAGACTAAAAAAGACTGTTCTTGCTTTGTTCATTCTGTTGTTGATGTCTTTGCTTGCTCCGCCGTCTGGTGTTACTATGCATCCTAGGTATGTGAAGGTGTCTTTCTGTTCCAGTTGCTGATTCCTTACTGATATGGGCTCAGGGTTGCTCGCATTGAGCGTCATGACCTCGTGTCTTCTTTAGATAGATGTTCAAGCCCACCTGCTGGCTATACTTATTAAGTCTATCCGTTTTTTCCTGGATGTGTTGATGTGAGTGTGCTAGTAGTGCAATGTCATCTGCATATTCCAGATCTTCCAATGTAGAAAATGTAGTCCATCTTATCCCTCTTGGACTGCCCTCTGTTGTCTGGCGCATCACCCAGTCTATGACTGTTAAAAATAGAGTGGTTGATAAGGGGCATCCCTGTCGTACTCCTGTCTTCACCTCAAAGGTTAGGTTGCTCTGCCCAACGTTACGCTTGGAATTCCATAAGCCCTCAGTATTTTCCATAAACTGTCCCTTTGTATACTGTCAAAAGCCTTTTTCAAAATCAACGAAATTAATTTACAGCAGTCTTTGACATTCTGAGCACTGCTCTATAATGTTCCTGATGGTAAATATATGATCTACACATCTTCTGTTCTTTCTAAATCCTGCTTGTTCTTTCCTCAGTTTGTGGTCTACTGCTTTTGAAATTCTCTGTATAATTATCCTGCCTAGTATTTTGCTGGGAACTGAAAGAAGAGTGATTCCTCTCCAATTATTGCAGTCTGCAAGATCTCCCTTCTTGGGCAATTTGACAATTATTCCTTTGTTCCGCTCCGTTGGTGTTGTCCCTGTTTTACAGACTTGTGCAAATAGTGGTTCCAATAGTTCTGCTGCTAGCTCAGGGTCTGTCTTAAATAGCTCTGCATTTAAGTTATCATGGCCAGGAGCTTTTCCATTCTTTAACCCTTTGATTGCTGTGATGATTTCTTCTTTTCGTGGAATGTCTGTATTAACATCTAGATCATTTTCAGCCGCAGGAACATTCAATTGTGTCTCTGGTGGTTCCTTGTTCAGAGTTTCTCTGAAATGCTCTGCCCATCTTGTTTCTTGTCCCTCTGCTGTCGTGATGAGATTTCCTTGCTCATCTCTTACTAATGTAATATTGTTTACCATATTTACAGAAGCTAAATCAGACGATACCATCTATACAGAAGCTAAATCAGACGATACTATTTTTACGAAGTTAAATCATTCGATACCACATTTACAGATGCTAAATTGGTGTTACTATATTTACAGAAGTTAAACACGAGGGTACCGTATTTACAGAAATTAAATCAGACTATACCATATTTATAGAAGTTAAACAAGACGATACCACATTTATAGGTTAAATCAGACGATACCACATTTACAGAAGTTAAACCAGACGATTCCATATTGATAGAAGTTAAATCAAAACAATACTACATTTACAGACGTTAAACCAGATGATACCATATGTACAAACGTTAATCTAGAGTCTAGACAATATTATATTTACTGAAGTTAAATCTGACGATACGATTTTTACAAAAGCTAAATCCGACAATACCATATTTACATAAGTTAGATCAGACGATACAGTATTTGCAAACGTTAAATCAAATGACCCCATACTTACAGACGTTAAACCAGGCGATACAATGTTTACAGATGTTAAACACTGCGATACCATATTTAGAGAAGTAAAACCAGAGTATACAATTTTTACAGACAATAAATCAGACGATACCATATTTACAGATGCTAAACAAGACGGTACCATATTTACACAAGTTAAATCAGTAGATACCATGTTTACTTACTTAGTCATCCGTCTTCTACCGTGAGGTGTAGAGGTTTGAAGGAAAGAGCGTCATACTATCCTGTCGCCTGTCTTCCTCTTGGCCTGGTTCCAATCTAGTCCTCGGTCCTTCAAAGATTGTCTAATGTTGTCCTCCCAGTGGACTCTGGGTCGTTCTGGAGGTCTGGATCCCTGGCTCTTAGTTTCCCATACTTTTCATGCATATTTTCTTTCCATACGGCACACTAGTGGTAGTGTGGTCAGCATCACGCCGACCGCCTTTAACCTTTCCAGAGTTGCTCTGGTACGGAATTCATCAGGCTCGGGTCGACCCCGTCGCCATTTGCGGTCTAATAAATCCTACCTCAACTGGGGGTCGAACCATGGACCACTGAGCTCGGAAGCCAGTGGATACTATTTTTACAGAAGTTAAATCAAATGATACCATATTTACAGAAGTTAAATCAGACATTACCATATTTACAGAAGTTAAATCAAATGATACCATATTTACAGAAGTTAAATCAAATGATACCATATTTACAGAAGTTAAATCAAATGATACCATATTTACAGAAGTTAAATCAGACATTACCATATTTACAGAAATTAAATCAGACGTTTATAAAAGTCTGTAACTTTTTGGTAGGTTCATACATATCAAACAGAAAAAAAAAAAACAATACAAAAAAGACTAGAGCTCTCACATTGATGGTAAAGACTTGAGGATAATAAAGAACATGTACTGGCAACAAACAGCCGCTGTGAGAATTAGCAGCCAAATAGGAACGTTTCAAGCAAGTAAAAAAGGGTGACAGGCAGGGTTATGTACTGTCACCGGATCTGTTCAATCTGTAAAGTGAAAATATAATGAGATCTCTAGAGGACATGACGGGAATATCATTCCGCCGACATAATATAAACAGCTTGAAATACGCTGATGATACAGTCTTAATAGCAAAAAGTGAAAAGGAGTTGCAGGAAATGGTTGATACAATAGTGACAGAAAGTGAAAATAAAGGCCTTAGCCTTAACAGCAAAAAGACAGAAGTAATGGTCGTATCAAAGACAAAGGCTTCCACAGAATGCACTATTAAAGTAAATGTAACCGTTTTAAAACAAGTCGATAAATTCAAATACCTGGGTACATTAATAACAACGGATGGAAGATACATCACAGACGTGAAGAGTAGAATAGCTCAGGCAAAAGTAGCATTCTATAAAATGAAGAGTATTTTATGCAACAATTCTTTGTCATTGGAAGTAAGACAGAGAATTCTTCAGTGTTATATAGAACCAATCCTAACATATGGGAGTGAGTCATGGACAATTAGTAAACAAATAGGGAAGGCACTAGAGGCCACAGAGATGTGGTTTTACAGAAGAATGTTAAAAATACCATGGACAGCCAAAAAGAGTAACGATGATGTCCTGATAGAGGCCAATGCACAAAGGAAACTTATTTCACAAGTTAGGAAGAAGCAGTCCACTTTTTTTGGGCACGTTATGAGAAGAGGAAAGTTGAAATATATCGTAACAACAGGTAAGCTAGAATATATCGTAACAACAGGTAAGAGAATATGTCGTAACAACAGGTAAGATTGAAGGAAAAAGAGATAGGGGAAGACAAAGAGAACAAATACAGGACAGTTTAACATTGTGGCATGGAAAGAGGCCAAAAGCAGAACTGGTAAATCGTACTGGAGACAGGAAGTTGTAGAGAGACATGATCGCCTACGCCACTATGCACGGTTGTTGAAGAAGAAGAAGAAACTCTCACAATACAGTTTTTTTTTTAACAAGAATACAAGAACACAGCAAATTAAAATACATCCATGCAACGAAGAACAGAAACAGGAATAAACTTCTAAGAACAACAATAAGTTATCAATTTTAACAACACAACCTTTAACTCTCCTGGCACTAAGACGAGGAATCCACACACAAAAATATGTCTCCAGGCAATGCCCCATTTTCAGCTTTTTTAACAACGCATACAAAAGAAAGAATTTCATTACGTGTGTATCAGCTGAACTTGCTTTATGAAGGGAGTCATTCAAGACAGATAAACAATTTAATTTAATCCACTACTCTTGACAACACTGTGACACTCACATACATATAACACTCTATGAGAATATCTTAAGGAGTCACTGATAACTTTTCAAATAACAATATGTATTCATTGTTGTCATAAGGTATATGTGTCCTGATTCAAATACAAAGGAACCAGGAATCACAATCAATTTTAATTACAAGTATATGTACAGACTTATCAATATGAATATTGTAGTGACATATATTATTAAAATATCCTATGTGTGTCAGTTGTGTAGTGGTAATATGAGGTAATACTGGTTTTGTTTTGTTCAAGCTCTGTTGGTATTTGTCATCATGACTTCAATAGTTTGTCTTTTGGGACTAGTATTGGAGATGTTCTCAGTTCCTGATATTAAGACAATTAAATTCCCCTCTGAATGTTATTTTTATAAAGTCATTTCAAGATGAGGGGACATAATGTTGAGCTCAGCTGGCCAAATCAGCTTATCTGCGTCATGGCGGCAGGAACAGAATCCTCTGCTAGACTCTCCCCTCGGCTCAGGAGACACCTCACTGATAGCTAAATGGACCAAGGAGTATGCTGTCCGACTCTGGATTCAGCAAAGCTCTGACCAGGTGCTGCTCAGTACCATCAAGACCACGGTCCCTGAAATCAAGAAGGATGTACCTTCTACTTCATAACTAATTGATACTCTAGTTCTACACTGAGCACAATACAACACAAACATTGAGTTCAGAGCGTTAGGCCAACTGTCAGCTTCATCTGAAATACTTTATACCAGTATTTACCTCCTTAATGGTTACCACGCCTCTGCACTTCCAGCATTATTTCTGTCTAATCAATCATCCAGGTGTCAGTGTACTATTTGGCCATTCCATGCCGTTTTACTTCCCTCCGACACCCTCTGTTCAGGCTGGAGCATTATAGGCTTTATCTCCTGGTTGCCACTGAACTACACATATATATACAGGCATAAATTAACAATTTACATTCAATTTTCATTAAAAGATACTGAATGGTTCAAGCTTACCACAATTTCATGGAAATAAACACAGATACGTTGATTAGCAATGAATTCTGGCACAATTACTGGCACAAATTCCCATCTGCTTATGTTCCAGGCTTTTATTTAACACAAATATGAGCTGGCTTCAACGCACTGTTGCTTTATCAAGATTATTTGCACTAGTGGTCTCGAACTAACGCTCCTAAGTGAGTATATCAGCGAGTCTAGCCAATGAGGCCACGTTTCGACAAGTGTTTGAAAAAATGTTACCTTTTCACGTCTCCCCTAACAACGAAAGATAGTATTTATAGCCCGACCAATCGTGGTTAGTCTTTCATTTGTTGCGCTCCAGTCAATTTGGAGTTTACATGGTAGGCTAATTCTGTAACGTAAGATTTTTTTCAAACACGTTATAAAAAATTTTATGAGCAGAAATGATTCCATGCTGTCAGGCATCCCCACTATTTTATTTTGGGTATAATTTATTAATTCCTGGACTATTTGCGTAACGTTTTACATATTCTTTGTCAGCAAGCCCTAAGGAACCCAAATATCCAAATTTAAAAGAGCTACGTGGCTGCGTTCAAAATATGCAATTCCTTCTACCTCCGGTTTCGAAGATGTGCTGTCTGGGTACTGTAATGTTTTCAAACGTAAACCCATCTATTGTTATCTTTCCTAATCAGCGTTTTTTATGATTTCAAAACCTAACTCTGGGAAGGGTAGTGAATTTATCACTGTCCGTCTGAAAAAACGTTAGTGCTTGTAGTCTTACACGCGTGATGGCAGCATTTGTGTATCGCGCGAAGCGTGTTTAGTGTTCGGCTCTCTGCCTCTCCCTTCTCGCTATCCTTTTGTCCATCTGTCTTTTGATCTTGGTAACATAGTGTAGAAAAAGACATGAATGGAATTTAAAATTTAGGTCAACTTGCATATTTCAAGGTTTTTCTTAGAAAGGCAGCACATTTTATTGTGTGTTTGGGAAACGCGTGTATGTTGCAGAAGGCCTTTAATATCAACGTGAAACGTTACAATTTGCATACGCAGTAGAAAACAAGGGGATTTCGAGTACAGTCATTGTGACAGCACTGTTCTTTACCATTCTTCTTCCTTTATTTATTATATGTATTTATTAGGCTTTATATTTACTTGATAATTTATATATGTGGATTAGAATATTCCACGACACCTCCCCTCTTAAAACAGACATTATATGTCAGTCCTTTATTCTATATTCACATAGAGAAATTTATTATTATTTCTGGGGTTTACGGTGATTCTCATCACATGGATGGCGGCTTAAAAAATCCGCTCCCAAATTGGTTTTTCCAGATATATACTCAATGCTAAAATTATATGGAGCCAAAAGTAAAGACCATCGGAGTAACCTGGAGTTCTCATGCCTAGCCTGTGCTAGAAACGATAACGGTTTGTGGTCTGTTTGCAACTTAAATGCCTTTCCATATAGATAAATATTGAATTTCTTTATCGCCCATATTACTGCAAGACATTCTTTTTCGCTAGTTGAGTAGTTGATTTCAGCTTTATTCAACTTTCTGCTAGCATATGCCACTGGGCTTAATTCCCCATCCAATGCATCTGATTTCTGTAGTAGAGTTGCTCCTAGCCCAATATTACTGGCATCCGTCCTTACAATGAATTCTTGACTTAAGTCAGGTAATTTCAAAATGGGTTTACTTGTGAGCTTTTCCTTCAATTCTTGGTAAGTCATTTCACATTGTGGTGTCCATGTAATGCGATCTGGATGTCCTTTACGTGTCAATTCAGTTAACGGTGCACATATGGAATTAAAGTTTTTGATATACTTCTGGTAGAAACCACATAATGAGACAAAGGATCTCACGTCCTTCTTGGTTTGTGGTCTCGGGGCTTTCTGTAGTTTCTCTAAATTCTTTGGGTCAGGGGTCATGTTTCCCTGATAAACTGTGTGTCCCAAAAAATTCCAATTCTTTACATCCAACGCAACATTTGGTTGGTCGGGCTGTTAAATTTGCCTCCCGAAGTCGATCAAACAGCATGTTCAGAGAGTCAATGTGTTCCTCAAATGTTTCTGTTGCTATAAGGATATCATCCATAAAATTTGTTATACAGGGATTATTCAGAGGATCCAATAATTTTCTCATCATTCTAGAGAAGACACCTAGGCGCATTCTTCAATCCAAATGGCAATCTATTAAACTCATAGTGTCCTTCTGAGGTACTAAAAGCTAGGTATGGTCTAACCTCAGGCTTTACTGGAATCTGATAGTATCCTTTACTCAGATCCACTTTTGAGAAATATTTCGCTTTATTTAGTCTGGCAAACAGCTGATTTGTATCCGGCAATGGATCCACCTGTCCTTCTGTAATAGCATTCAGTCTCCTGTAATCTATACAGAGTCTATGTTTCCAGAGGGCTTCCTTAAGAGTACAACACCGGAACTATACGAAGACTCACTGTGCGAAATAATTCCTTCCTTCAATAGATAGTCTATCTCTTCCTTCAAAGCTTTCTCCTTAGCAAACGGAATCGAATATGGTTTCATACAGACAGGTGTGTGGAGTCTATTAGTTTTCATATCATATTCCAATAGGTTTGTATGCCCTGGTCGGTCTGTTAACACCTCTGCATGATTATTTAGAACCTGTTGCACTCTCTTTTCTGAGTTTTCGTTAAATGTGTACTGATTTTCACCTGTGCTGCTGTCTCACAGGGGTGTAATGGATATTCAAATGATGAAAGTGGTTCCTTTTTCATCTCCATGGCGATGGACAAGGTCAACAAGTGTGTCTCTTCCTGATGTTCTCTTTCCAAATATTTCTTCAGGAGATTCACATGATAGATTTTTTCTTTCCCCTTCTTATCTATCTTATAATTTGTTCTAGACACCTTCTCTAGAACTGTATATGGACCCTGCCATCCAATTTGTAACTTATTCTGACTCCCGGGCAAAAGAAGCAGTACTTTCTCTCCCACAGCCAAATTTCTGTCTTTCGCCTTCCTGTTATAATAGGCAGCATGTTTCTTCCTCGCTTGTTTCAAATTTTCATTGGCAAGTTTCCAGCCAGTTTTTAACCGAGTGGTCAGCTCATTCACATATTGGTATGACGATGTAATGTTTTCCTCTGCCTTTTCATCAGTCCACGTTCTTAACATAGCTTCGAGTGGACCTTTTATTGGCCTTCCCAACAATAATGTTGCCGGGGCCATACCGGTTGAACTATGGGGTACCTCCCGATAAGCAAAGAGGGCGGCGTGCAGGTACTGGTCCCATGTATCTGGTTTTTCGTGTGCCAACTTTCTCAGGATCGACATCAATGTGCCGTTAAATCTTTCCACTTGGCCGTTCCCTTGGGGATGATACACACTACAATGGAAGTGTTTGGCCTGGAAGATCCTGAAAACTTCTTCCGTTAGTTTCCCCTTGAACTGAGAGCCATTATCAGTCAAGATTTGATTGGGAAAGCCTAACCTTGTGAAAATTGTGAGCAATGCCTCTGCCACATGTTTTGAATCAATCGATGACAGGGCTACTGCCTCTCCCCACATAGAACAAGTGTCCACCAGAGTCAGAATGTAGCTGTTCCTTCTCTTGGTTCGGGTGAGAGGTCCCACAAGATCCACGGCAACTCTCAAAGGGTGTTCCCACTATGGGCATTTCCCCCAGAGTTGCTGGTGCAGTCCAATGTTTAGGTGCTACTCGTTGGCACTCTGGACAGGATTTTACATATCGTTTGATATCTTCAGTTATTCCTGGCCAGAAATAGTGACAAGCTATTCGCTGTCCTGTTGCGCTGATTCCCATATGACCACTGAAGGGAATCGCATGCCCTAGTTCCAACACTTTAGTCCTATATGAAGTGGGAAGGACCAGCTGTCCGTGACCATTGGATTCAGATCCAGCCTTCCTATATATCAGTTTATTCTTCATATAAAACTCTCCCTTGCCTGGAGGTGTATGAGATTTGGGCAACTTCTTGAAACATGGCTTGAGTGTTTTGTCCTCAGCCTGTGCCTTCCTCATCTCATCTGGGTGAGTATTTATGGGATTATCCTCCTCCTTCTTTGTCTGTGATCTGGTCTGCACTGTTGCCAATATCACAGGTCTCTTGGATTCCCCAAGAAGACATATCTACACCCCAATATTAGAGGGTAGATTGGCTCATTTATCACTGCTGCTTTTATGATTCCTTCCACATATCGCGTTTTCACTTTTATTCGGGCGACGGGAAGTGTCATGGTAGCTACATCCTTGGTTGCAGTTTGAATCTCCACTGTTTCCGTGGTGTATTGATCGGCCTGCACCAGGTGAGAACTCACAACGGAATCGTAATCTAAACCGGTATCATATAAACATCTTATAGTGACACCATTACAGATGACATCTTCACACACTGGGGGGTGGTATGGTTCCTGTAATTCTTCAGGTTTGCCCTTCTTTTCCTTTTTCCCCGATGTCATAGCAGCAAAATGAGGAGGTTTCCTTCTACAATGGTCAGTGTCATGATTGTTCATCTTACAATTTTTACACCACCTTTTTCCTTGGTTGAAAGATTTTCTTTCATCATATTTCCTTTCATCGAATTGTGGGAATTTATTTTTTATTTTCATACCGTGGCCTATCAAATTGGTGCTTACCTTTATTTTGATCCTTAGGATCAAATTTATTAAAGTTCTGTGGTGCCCTAAAGTTATCCACTTGTTTCTTTTTATTACCTGTTACCTCTGCTTGAGCTGCTTGATACCTTTCAGCAACATTTAGCAACTCACCCAGCCTCTCTGCACCTTGTTCCATGAGAAACTTTCTCAGGTCTGGAGCCATGGACTCTCTTAATTGCTTTATAAGGACCATTTCCTTAAGATCTTGGGTTTTCCCCAGAGAAGTCCATTTCTCCAAGTATGTCTCTATTCGTGCAGAGAACTGGTGATGGGTTTCACCTGACAGTAGTTTAGCATTCCTAAATTTTTTCCTATAAAATTCTGCATTCTTTTCATACCTTAACAAAAGAGCCTGCTTTAGCATGTCATAATTTTCCTGATCACCTCTGCTCATTTTTGCAAAAACTTCATAAGCTGCCCCACGAAGTCCCTGAGATAACTTTAAGCTCCACCTTTCTCTCTCTAACTCATACGTGGTAGCTAATAGCTCATACCTATTTATATAGCTCTCAATATCATCGTCTTTCTCAACAAAATGATCTAAATGAAAATTCATAGCTGAGGTTGAGGCTCCTTGGCTAGCAGTGGCATCAGAGGCAAAGGGACTGGCACCATTTTCAGGAGCATGGCCTTGAAACTCAAACTCCCTTAGTCGTAACTCATGTTCCCTTTGTAATCTTTTATCTTCTGCTTCCCTTTCTGCAGCTAATTTCCTCTCTTCCCTTTCTGCAGCTAATTTCTTCTCTTCTCTTTCTGCAGCTAATTTCTTCTCTTCTCTTTCTACAGCTAATTTCTTCTCTTCTCTTTCTACAGCTAATTTCTTCTCTTCTCTTTCTGCAGCCTGTCTTCTTTCCTCGGCTTCTCTTTCTGCAGCTAATCTTTTGTCTTCTCTTTCTGCTTCCAATTTCTTAGCCTCAGCCTCAATCTGCAACCTCTTAGTCTCAGCCTCAGCCTCAAATTGTAACCTCTTAATTTCCCTTTCAGCCTCTAACTTTCTTTCGGCTTCAAACCTTCTTTCTTCGCGTTCAATAAATTTGTCACATTCCGTAGTGACATAGGCAACCATAACTTGCCCATCTAATCCTAACTCTTTTGCAGTCTGTACAGCAGCAGATCGAAACTTGGCCAGGTCCGCCATTGTCTATCAGGTAAATTTCTACAATGTCTAACCAACAATTTAATCTCTAAATATATCTAATGGACAACACAGGCACCGTGAGCTCAACCTTATTTAATTCCACCCAAGGATACCTTTTAATTCTTATATTCCCTGAAGTGAATTACCCCCAATATTTTTAATAGGGAAAGATTCAAAATCCCAAGAGCGAGACCCCAATATATGTGGTTAAGTGGGATGTTATAAATATTTATAGGGGACTTAGTGTACTGACTGAGATCAGCTGTGAAGGTATCTATATCTATTAAGAGTAGTGTATTATAGATAACCTTACTTGCTACCACATATCTATATATCTCAGTCAGAATTATTCTGGAATAGTGTGATGACTACGTTATGTGTCTAGGGTATGTGTATGATGAAGTGTAAGTCACAACAACAGACAGATAAACAATTTAATTTAATCCACTACTCTTGACAACACTGTGACACTCACATACATATAACACTCTATGAGAATATCTTAAGGAGTCACTGATAACTTTTCAAATAACAATATGTATTCATGGTTATCATAAAGGTATATGTGTCCTGATTCAAATACAAAGGAACCAGGAATCACAATCAATTTTAATTACAAGTATATGTACAGACTTTATCAATATGAATATTGTAGTGACATATATTATTAAAATATCCTATGTGTGTCAGTTGTGTAGTGGTAATATGAGGTAATACTGGTTTTGTTTTGTTCAAGCTCTGTTGGTATTTGTCATCATGACTTCAATAGTTTGTCTTTTGGGACTAGTATTGGAGATGTTCTCAGTTCCTGATATTAAGACAATTAAATTCCCCTCTGAATGTTATTTTTACAAAGTCATTTCAAGATGAGGGGACATAATGTTGAGCTCAGCTGGCCAAATCAGCTTATCTTGCGTGATGGCGGCAGGGAAGGACTCCTCTGCTCGAATTCTCCTCTGGGCTCTGGAGACACCTCACTGAAAGCTAAATGGACCAAGGAGTATGCTGTCCGACTCTGGATTCAGCAAAGCTCTGACCAGGTGCTGCTCAGTACCATCAAGACCACGGTCCCTGTAAACAAGAAGGATGTACCTTCTACTTCATAACTAATTGATACTCTAGTTCTACACTGAGCACAATACAACACAAACATTGAGTTCAGAGCGTTAGGCCAACTGTCAGCTTCATCTGAAATACTTTATACCAGTATTTACCTCCTTAATGGTTACCACGCCTCTGCACTTCCAGCATTATTTCTGTCTAATCAATCATCCAGGTGTCAGTGTACTATTTGGCCATTCCATGCCGTTTTACTTCCCTCCGACACCCTCTGTTCAGGCTGGAGCATTATAGGCTTTATCTCCTGTTTGCCACTGAACTACACATATATATACAGGCATAAATTAACAATTTACATTCAATTTTCATTAAAAGATACTGAATGGTTCAAGCTTACCACAATTTCATGGAAATAAACACAGATACGTTGATTAGCAATGAATTCTGGCACAATTACTGGCACAAATTCCCATCTGCTTATGTTCCAGGCTTTTATTTAACACAAATATGAGCTGGCTTCAACGCACTGTTGCTTTATCAAGATTATTTGCACTAGTGGTCTCGAACTAACGCTCCTAAGTGAGTATATCAGCGAGTCTAGCCAATGAGGCCACGTTTCGACAAGTGTTTGAAAAAATGTTACCTTTTCACGTCTCCCCTAACAACGAAAGATAGTATTTATAGCCCGACCAATCGTGGTTAGTCTTTCATTTGTTGCGCTCCAATCAATTTGGAGTTTACATGGTAGGCTAATTCTGTAACGTAAGATTTTTTTCAAACACGTTATAAAAAAATTTTATGAGCAGAAATGATTCCATGCTGTCAGGCATCCCCACTATTTTATTTTGGTTATAATTTATTAATTCCTGGACTATTTGCGTAACGTTTTACATATTCTTTGTCAGCAAGCCCTAAGGAACCCAAATATCCAAATTTAAAAGAGCTACGTGGCTGCGTTCAAAATATGCAATTCCTTCTACCTCCTGTTTCGAAGATGTGCTGTCTGGGTACTGTAATGTTTTCAAACGTAAACCCATATAATGTTATCTTTCCTAATAAGCGTTTTTTATGATTTTAAAACCTAACTCTGGGAAGGGTAGTGAATTTATCACTGTCCGTCCGAAAAAGTTAGTGCTTGTAGTCTTACACGCGTGATGGCAGCATTTGTGTATCGCGCGAAGCGTGTTTAGTGTTCGGCTTTCTGCCTCTCCCTTCTCGCTATCCTTTTGTCCATCTGTCTTTTGATCTTGGTAACATAGTGTAGAAAAAGACATGAATGGAATTTAAAATTTAGGTCAACTTGCATATTTCAAGGTTTTTCTTAGAAAGGCAGCACATTTTATTGTGTGTTTGGGAAACGCGTGTATGTTGCAGAAGGCCTTTAATATCAACGTGAAACGTTACAATTTGCATACGCAGTAGAAAACAAGGGGATTTCGAGTACAGTCATTGTGACAGCACTGTTCTTTACCATTCTTCTTCCTTTATTTATTATATGTATTTATTAGGCTTTATATTTACTTGATAATTTATATATGTGGATTAGAATATTCCACGACAGATACATAACCTCATTTCAGCACTTTATATATATATTCGTTGTTTCCTCAGATATCTCATTCTAGCACTTTAGACACACACTGTTTTCTCAGCCATTTTTTTTCGTTTTCATACTCTACATCTTCGCTGTTTTCTCAGCAATTATTTTTATCGTCGTACTTTAGGTACTCGCTGTTTTCACATACATAATCTCATTTGAGCACTTTAGATACTCGCTGTTTCCTCGGTCGTTTTCTTATCCTAAAAATGTTGATTTTCACAGTTTTTTCAGCCATTTATTCCATTCTCGCACTTTACATCCTCGCTGTTTTCTCAGTCATTTTCGTATTCTCAAATTTTAAGTACTCGCAACCATTTTCACATTCTCGTACTTTAGGTACTCACTATTTATGAACTCACTGTTTATACTCTCGTACTTTAGATACTCGATGTTTTCTCATACATAATCTCATATTAGCACTTTAGAGACCTTTTTTCAGCCATATTCTTATTCTAAAATGGTAGACACCCGCTGTTTTCTTAACCATTTTCTTATTCTTGGTTTGGTTTTAAGGACTATCTTTACTGCACACGGACAACTCCATCAGTGCTTCAATCTCCTCCCTCAGATCACACATGGAGGATCTCAGCACAGTGCACGAACTCCGTAGCACCGGCGAGAATCCCAGTGTGTGTGTATAGGAATCACACATTCTATCAATATTTTTGTGGTGGGTAGGTTTCTAATTTTTTTAAAATTTTGCCAGGGCAGCGGCCTTACAGCCTACTCTTTACAATTTCCAACTGTCGTGGGATTTTTAACGTGCGGCACTTGCACACGGGACCTCCTATTTTTTGGACCTTATCCAATAAGGCTAGGCATCCGATCACACTACCCAGGAGACCGGGGGGGGGGGGGGTACGACATCATTATGACTATTGGGTTTGAAAAACCTGACCTGGGAATCGAACCCAGTACCTCTAGAATTCGAGGTGGACGCCATACCTCTTAGCCACTGCGAACATAGAAAGCACAATTGACCCGTCGTCAGTACCATTCCTGGAAAAAAACTGTATGGAAATAGAAATAGCCTCAATCTGATCACTGCTGTCTTTGAACATATTCAAGTTGACGTCTGAGAGAGAGAGTGTACGAGGAAGGTTTAGTAGATCTTTAGGTGGCGGACGGGAATTTTTTAATTTTTTTTTAAGGTGTTTACTACTTTTCTCGTTAGCACGCACTTTCATCCATCTACCATATACATGGAGCTGTTGGTTATATCAGGACGTGTTTCATTTATCGTAATATGTTTTTGTTTGTATTTACTTTATACTATATTATCTCTAGTAGGTATTTTTCCTTTTGTAGTTATAGTTCAATATGGTTTTTTATCCAAAATATGATATTGTCTAATCTGGTATGTTTTTAATTTTCACTGGAGGGTTATTTGGTCAATCTGTATTTATCTAGGGGTAGTTTTTCACCTGTGGACAGGAAAAAAGAATTGCTTACCTGAGTAAATTGCGGGCTAATCTTTCCTGTCCCGCACTTAAGTGCTATGTCCCCAGGTTTAACGGTACTTTGACAACCTTCCCAGTGAATACAAGTAAGCTAGATTATTACAATTCACTTTTTTTTCATGAGCTACATAAAATAGGAAGTGATCTTTTGTTTGAAGTGAAGTTAGAATTTGATCAAATATTTAGTTTGAAATGAAGTTAGCATTTGGTAAAATATTTAGTTTGTAGTGAAGTTAGCATTTGGTAAAATATTTAGTTTATGGTGAAGTTAACATTTGGTAAAATATTTAGTTTGAAGTGAAGTTAACATTTGGTAAAATAATTAGTTTGTAGTGAAGTTAACATTTGGTAAAATATTTACTTTGTAGTGAAGTTAACATTTGGTAAAATATTTAGTTTGTAGTGAAGTTAACATTTGGTAAAATATTTAGTTTGTAGTGAAGTTAACATTTGTAAAATATTTAGTTTGTAGTGAAGTTAACATTTGGTAAAATATTTATTTTGTAATGAAGTTAACATTTGGTAAAATATTTAGTTTGTTGTGAAGTTAACATTTGGTAAAATAATTAGTTTGTAGTGAAGTTAACATTTGATAAAATATTTAGTTTGAAGTGAAGTTAACATTGAATAAAATATTTAGTTTGAAGTGAAGTTAACATTTGATAAAATATTTAGCTTGAAGTGAAGTTAACATTTGATAAAATATTTAGTTTGAAGTGAAGTTAACATTTGATAAAATATTTAGTTTGAAGTGAAGTTAACATTTAACAAAATCTTAAGTTTCAATTCTCCAGATCTCTGTCAATGGAACTGCAATAAGCATATCGTCCGGCTGAGATAAAAGTTGCATTTAGGCTGCACTTATTCTATATTCTAAACACTCTGAAACCTAAACAAACAGACGATTTACCAAGGTAGATCTTTAGATAGCTTAGTAGATCCCCACACTTCCTGAGTTACCCACCGCTGCCCTAAGATAACTGCGCTTTAGACATATCTGTCCTTCCTCATATTTAATTCATCCTACTAATTTTCTTATTAAAAACATTCTACTTAATTTTTTATGTCGTATTTTTCCCCTGTGTATAAAGCAGATGGAACTTAAAAGGCTTACGGAGGTGTATCTTAGGGGATGAGCTTGCGGGAATATAATCTGATGTTCTAAGATAAATGGCCAAGTTGTGGGAGGCATATTCAATTCATAACATCAAATATGGTGAGTTTGTTGGCAGTGTTATTATAACTGGCATATTGATATATTTTATCAAAACTCAAGAGTATCTAAACTGGGTCGTCAAAGGTGTTTACCTTCGCACAAGATTACTCTTGGCAGAGATGAAGATAGACAGTGTAATGATGCTTCTATCCGAAGGGAATGTTCACAAGATAATTCAGAAGTCAAGAACCATGCGGCATAGGGCTGAGCAATGGTTAACGTATATCTGTCCGTCGCCTTTTGTGAAGGATTTAAGCAATGGTTTTTAATCCGTTCAAGCCCCCAGTTGGTGTAATCCAACGAAATTCATCTTATAAGTAATTGCTCTATAGATGTAAATATATCTATTGTCCCACAAAAGGCGATAAACGCATTTACCCTCTGTGTAATCTGCCAGACAAACAGACACCGACGACAGCAATCCAGACAGACAATCTTTGGTTCTTTTCATGTCGATCGGGCGAGACCGTATTGTCACCAGCTTTTCACCTGGGGTCAAATGTAGGGCCGACGCGTTTAAAAAGATGGTCAGGCGGATAGAATAGATAAGCTTAGGACCTGTATAATTATCTGGTATTATCGCATTTACCTTGCGGAACGTAAACAACTCTACGTGTAAAGCAGATACGTCCGTAGGGGAGTAGAGTGTTAGAGACTTCACCCTACTAATCCAGCATAGAGTAAAAAGAATGAAAAGGCATGATTTATGACAAATAAATGCGATTGGTGAGAAAAATGAAGAAAACGAAATGACACTGCCGTAGGGCTGAAGTTGTGAGAGATCACACAAAAGAGCATGTCCAGACGTTCTGTGACAAAGAGGTAGCCTCTTCTTGTCGGCATGTATCTTCACCACCCGTGGAACGTAGGTTTCCAGTGTCGCTCACAAGCTTTGAACCACAGAATAGTAGTGCAACTGGTATCGTAGAGTAGTACCTCAAATGGTCTCTTCGATTTGAACCACAAATTTTAGAGGAAATAAAAGAACAAAACCTCTGCTAAGTTTTTGCTTTCCCGATATTAAGCAGGCGCCTTTCCCGCTGTTCGTCAACCGATTCCTTTCTCTGATTTTTCAAAATCTCCCTGAGCATGCATCATATAACTCAGGGGATATGATGAAAAATCACCATTCTTTTAGTTAATTTAAAAAAAAATTGCGACTAAACAGCGGCAAGTGCAATGGTTTGTGCCTGGGTGAACATGTTCCAGCATACATAAAACTTACTACAAATGATAGTAAATATATACATATGATATTATCATCATCCACTCCCTGCTCCACTCGGAGTCTGGATTTACCTCTGCTTTTGGTTCCCTGTGAAAACTAGCACGAAGTAACCACCAGTGCTTTGCTGTGGTGGTTCATGAATATGTCATTTTCACATGCTGAGGTTCCCAGCCTCGTGTGTCCTGTATAACCATCAGCAAGTTCAAACATGTCAAATTCAAAGTATGAAATATATGTTACAACTTACCCCAACTAGGTTGGAACTCCAGAGTTCTGAGCAAGAATAGTCTTGGCAATTTGATAAAGATGCCTCGAACACGCGTCAGGGGTATTATTTCGTTAGAATCCCTTTGTGACTTTGTGAGTAGGTCCTGTAGGCGTCCGGTTTCCGTTTTAAAGGGTAGATTTTCCTTGCTGTAGTATTCAGAATGAGTTCCGATACGAGTTTTGTCTGCTCCTATAAGGTCAGAATCTAACTCTATTCTTTTCCTGGCTTCAATCCGAACTACCTACTTTTGATGATTCTGGAATGCAGTGTGTTTTAGCCTCCGAATTTGCTAGGTTACATTGTAGTTTTCCAGCCCACGTTTTCACCTAGAATTTCCTACAAAATTTCCAAACAGAATAAATGTTTATTTCTGAGTCTCCTGTGATCCAATCCATGAGCAGAATGTAGTGGGACGGGGCTGTCTGTTATTTACTTTCCCCCGCGTGTTTTAAAATATCATTATAAAATTTAAACACATGACCTCATCTCCCATATATGGCCCGACTTCTTCTTTCCCTCTTGGATAGCCTTTCAATTATGATTTGTATCATCTCCTGCAGATAGTGTCGTCGCTAATTTGTCTACCCAGACGGGTTTCTCTGTAATAATTACACAGACAATGTCTGGACGGAAGTGAGTTAAGCAATTATCATCTGTACTTTCCTGGTCCCCAGCAGGTACGCAGCGACATATCGCAGACAACATCTGGTCTTCCTGTTGTATTCTACGCCACAGTTTCAGAACGCGTTTGTTGGGAACAATGCGCCTAGACGGACATGCTTGAGAAAAGTCAACAATCATTTTCCCGTTTAGCGGAGGAAGCAAATCTGGTTCAACAACTTAAGCGATTACAATTAATCCTTAGGATGGTCAATTAGCCGTGAAATAACACTATCGCAACAAATCTAAGGCGCGGCGATGGGACAGGTTTATGTGCGAAAATTGAATGAATAAATGGAGAAAGTAGGAAGGAAAGAAGAAAAAGTAAAAAGACGCAACTAAATTCCGTCACAGACATACGAGGAAGCCACCCGCCAAAACTTGGCGGGAAATTAATTATGTTGTAGTCTTTCTGCAGAATGCTCTGATAACGGCACGAAATTCTCCTGGGGTCATTTCATTCATTTCCATTTTGCTTCAGAAGTACCGAAATACAAACACAGTGTTTCACGAAAGCGTAGAATCTCCATCTATTATAAGCAATGAGGCTTCACTGATTAAATTTATATAAACGTTAGATGGAGACACTTATTCATACTTACCCAAACTGCTTAGCATAAACGGGGGACCATTTCAGAAATTTTGTCACCGAAAAGTGACAGAGGCAGGAGTAGTTCTTAACTAAAAAAAAAAAAAAAGAAAATCCAGCGCAATGAAGTATATTGGTGTGAATTTTCTCTCGTTTTTTTCTTCCCTCATTTCACTTCTTTACAGGTGTATAAATTGTATTCCCTAAATTACCTTACATGTGTCTCTTGACTTCGCACTAAACCGTCCTGCATTCGTTATTACTCAGATTATCAATTTCACTCATCCGTGCAAATCCATGAATAGAACAGGGCTGTTGGTCAGCCATCATTAGTTGAATATAACAGATGCGGGGTCTATCTTCACGGTGGCAGAAATGTAATTAGTTTTCACACTCCACACTAAAGTAATATACGAGGAAGCTTCAAAAAGTTCCCGGAATTTGTGTATTGTATAGAAATAAGTAACAATACAATTATTTACACTACATTTCCTTCAAAATAGTTCCCTTCGACAGCTACACACTTTTGCCAACGTCCATACAGCTGTTGGAAACATTCCTGGAACCCATTCTTTGACACCTCTCTCAGCTGCTTTGTCGCATTGGTGATAACGTCTTCAGCATCATTGAATCTCTGCCCTTTCAGTGCCGATTTTAGACGACGGAACAAGAAAAAATCAGGCGGTGGCAGGTCGGGAGAATATGGAAGATGTTCCACGGCAGTCACATTGTGTGTTGCGAGGTACAGCTACACCAGTAGGGATCGATGTGCTGGCGCATTGTCATGCAGCAGAACCCAACTGTTTGTTCTCCATTTTGACAAACACGGTGCATGTGCAGTTCATTGGGGAGAATACTATGGCAACTTCCAACTGATATTTCAACTTCTGATGTTATTTTCTCTACGCTAAGTCTTCTGTCAACACGAACAACGTTCCGAACACGCTCAATATTTTCACTGTTTATCGAGGTAGGCGGTCGTCCGCTAAGTGGATCATCATCGACACTAATACGACCTTCACGGAAACGCTTGTACCACTAAAAAACTTGCGATTTCTTCATTGCGGTATCACCATATTTTTTATTAAGGAATGTTACTGTTTCTGAGGGTGACTTCTCAAGCAAAACAATAAATTTGACATTTGTACGTTGTTCAATCAAGGACATTGTCAACTCCGACAATGCTACGTGCACACCACACAAACAAACTTCTGTTCGAGAGTACATGTCAAGGTTACATCAGCCATGTCGTTTCCTCATGGTCACTACCAACTTATAAATGTATAATCTCCATGACATAATCACTCATTCAAACATGAGTGGACTATTCTGGTAACTTTTTGAAGCTACCTCGTATATCCCTGGGACAGAATTCAAATGAAAACAAATGTTCAGAATTTCATTGATTTAAGATGGAAAATGGCCAAAGGAAATTGGGTGTGGACCCCCATAAATCTGTCAGTCATAAAATGGGATTTCGTTGTTTCTTAGCATTTATCACTAGAACTAACAAGACCACTGCACTGCAGTTTTGAAATTTAGTCATAAAAGAGCCCATCTCGAAGCAAAAGCAGCCATAGTGCATAAGCATCTTTTATTATTTGTGTGTGTGTGCAAAAGTACAACCGAGTGATATAAATAATGATATTGAATAGCAGGTACATTCTTTTACATGAGTATATCATTTTAGATGGTTATTATTCATTAGTAAAACTGATCTTTTGGTGTTGTAGATGCATTTTATCACTTACTTATTAAGACATGCATTCGATAGATACATATCTCCCCTTGAGTGTCATAGTGGACTTTTAACTTTTTGGATGAATTATTTCCCCTTTTTGTCATTGAATGGTATTTAAAGCATGTACATATATATATATATATGTAATTTCCTATTACTTGTGTTTTTTTGCTCCGCAGTGAATATGTGTAGTTATGTCTTGTTTCGTAGCAGTTAGGGTTAGGTTTAGTATTAGGGTTTACACTAACCCTAATCCTAACTGCTACGAAAGAACACATAACTACACATATTCACTGCGGAGCAAAAAAACACAAGTAATAGGAAATTACCTATATATATATTTTTGTTAAACTGTAACACTGCTCAATTTCTATAAGTCCAAAATGATGAACATTCAGTAACTTTATAGACTGAACTGAAATTAAATTCTATAAGTAACGTTCAGAACTTTCAGTAACTGTGTAGACAAGATTGAAGTGTAGTCATTTGTATTATTCTAAATTCTAATACATATTTGATTGATACATATTCTATACATATGACATTTTGTTTTCATCACTACAGTTTCATTGTAATTTTCTAAAAACAAGATAGTTTTACTGACTTTTCCTTATTGTTACAATGATGTCTAATACTGTAAGATTATGTCATATTTGTATTTAATCAATGGGGGCTTTATCTGATAATTCAGTATCATAGGTGTCACGAGAGGGTTGATTATATTGAAATTATAAGATATCCTAGACACAAAGTTGTATCAGGTGATACCAGGATAGTGCCAGATAAGAGTCTGGTCTTATAAGTAATACCCCTTTCTCTGACAAGAGTAAGGGTGTATAGATATCAAAGGTAGGATCAACAAAAGTTCCTAGAGAAGATGGTAATATATTACTATAAGTTCCTACTTGCTCCTCTCCAGATCCTCCTCTTTTAATATTATTATTATTATTAGCTCTGCTAGTGGTATTAACTAATCTATCTACCAACAAGAACTGTAACTTAACTTAAATAATTTAAGTAAGTCTGCTGGTAAATATTTACAATTTATTTTTACAAATCATATTTTCTGCTTGAAAATCTTTCAAGAAAACTCAAATTCAATTACAACAGTAAATCAATAAAACACTTGAAATTAGTCACAATTATCTACAGTCTTTTTGAATTATATAAATGTTCTCCTCTTTAAGCTGAAATCACTTTGTTGAAGACAGTCTTTATCTAGTATTGCTTCAAACTTGTTCACAGTTACTTAATTTTGTCTATTTCTGACTAGGACGGTTGCCTAGATAAAATGCTTTGCTGGATCATCATAAACTATTTTGTGATGATGGAATAACCGAACAGTAGCCTTGTGTGGCTACTCATCTTTAAATATGGGCTTTGATTCTGTTCCACCTCTGTTCTGGCAGGAAATTGTGTCTCCTCCAGGGCTAGGATTGGGTGACCATCCCTATGGCATCAAGGGCACTCGCACCACTAGCTCCTATAATAGAGTCAAGCTCCTTAAGGTGGACATCAGTTACAGGATACAACCTGAAATATATTCAATTTCACCACTATATTGCCTATCTCCATCCCCTTTCTACAGAAGTAGGAGGCAAGAGATAGTTTCAGACGACAGAGTGCAGATAGACGCACAGGTAATATCAAGTCAGCATTAACATGATTCAGTTCACTGTGAACATATCTTTCTTCAATTCCTTGGTTATAGCTAACTGTCTATGATTCGCCTCCATACATTTATTAGGTCTTGTGAAAAATATTAAGTGATATCTCAAACAAAACAGTAAAACAATTCCTTTCATCCTTCCTTATGTTCCTGGTGTGTGGTCCATTCCTTCAAGAAATAATTCTTTAAATGCTTTTCTAAACTTATAGACACACTTTTGCCACCATTCTCAATCTATTTGAATATTTACAGGCTTGGCTTTTGCCTCCAGAAATTTACACCTAGTTCAAACACATCTACACACTTCCTAACGCACACTGTAATTAATCAATAGAAATACATATATATATATATAAATATATATATATATAAATATATATAATATATATAAAAATATATATAGATATAATATATATATTTATATAATAATATAATAATCTATATATATATATATATATTCTTTCTTACCCTCAGGCATATACAGTCAAGCTGTTAATGGTTATAATCGTCTGCTCTCAGATACAGAAGGCAAAGGCATTCTTCATTAACATTTTTACCGCTCGCTGTGATTTTCAAAAACACTATGGCCCCGATTTGCAGGATCTTTTTTATAGGTCACATCTGGCGACAGAGACGACAGTTGTCGAAATGTGCTCGAGTCCCCCAAAATGTATGCATAATTTGTCTCGATGTGCAAATATGGAAAACTAAGATTTTAATTATCTTCCTTATTCATGGAGCGATTTTCTTCATCTAAGGCTTAAAATATGCCCTGAATTACTCTTCATCCATCTAACTAATTGACTTTATATGATGTTCTTTAGTTGTATTCTATGCGTAGGCTTAACAGCAAAATTTTTGACTTCCCTGATGTCTCGATGCATTTAACTCGAGATTTCTCCATCCCTATAACAATTCCCGGGGAAATCTTTGCACAGACTTACAGATGAACATTCCTATTTGTGATTTCTAGACCTCTGCCATGCTGTACTTCGCTCATAAGTCTGTATTTAATCTCCATATCCACCGGGTTTGCACACATTTGAGACTCCATTGCTGAATGCCTAATCGTTTTGTAAACAACCGAATAAAGACGGCGTTTTCATTGGTTCGGCTAGCCTATAGTATTTATTAAGTATGGCGTTCCGTTTGGGTAAAGAATTGCTCAGAATGACGTGTTGTGAATCCAACTTCACGACAATAGGGAATATTGGCCTGGATATCTACTAGCTCTTAGTCTACTCAGAGGATTCTCAACTCTCTGCTAAGAGACACTTAACTTCCAGTACCAATATTGTCGTGGAATATTCTAATCCACATATATAAATTATCAAGTAAATATAAAGCCTAATAAATACATATAATAAATAAAGGAAGAAGAATGGTAAAGAACAGTGCTGTCACAATGACTGTACTCGAAATCCCCTTGTTTTCTACTGCGTATGCAAATTGTAACGTTTCACGTTGATATTAAAGGCCTTCTGCAACATACACGCGTTTCCCAAACACACAATAAAATGTGCTGCCTTCTAAGAAAAACCTTGAAATATGCAAGTTGACCTAAATTTTAAATTCCATTCATGTCTTTTTCTACACTATGTTACCAAGATCAAAAGACAGATGGACAAAAGGATAGCGAGAAGGGAGAGGCAGAAAGCCAAACACTAAACACGCTTCGCGCGATACACAAATGCTGCCATCACGCGTGTAAGACTACAAGCACTAACTTTTTCGGACGGACAGTGATAAATTCACTACCCTTCCCAGAGTTAGGTTTTAAAATCATAAAAAACGCTTATTAGGAAAGATAACAATAGATGGGTTTACGGTTGAAAACATAACAGTACCCAGACAGCACATCTTCGAAACAGGAGGTAGAAAATACATATTTTGAACGCAGCACGTAGCTCTTTTAAATTTGGATATTTGGGTTCCTTAGGGCTTGCTGACCAAGAATATGTAAAACGTTACGCAAATAGTCCAGGAATTAATAAATTATACCCAAAATAAAATAGTGGGGATGCCTGACAGCATGGAATCATTTCTGCTCATAAAATTTTTTTATAACGTGTTTGAAAAAAATCTTACGTTACAGAATTAGCCTACCATGTAAACTCCAAATTGATTGGAGCGCAACAAATGAAAGACTAACCACGATTGGTCGGGCTATAAATACTATCTTTCGTTGTTAGGGGAGACGTGAAAAGGTAACATTTTTTCAAACACTTATCGAAACGTGGCCTCATTGGCTAGACTCGCTGATATACTCACTTAGGAGCGTTAGTTCGAGACCACTAGTGCAAATAATCTTGATAAAGCAACAGTGCGTTGAAGCCAGCTCATATTTGTGTTAAATAAAAGCCTGGAACATAAGCAGATGGGAATTTGTGCCAGTAATTGTGCCAGAATTCATTGCTAATCAACGTATCTGTGTTTATTTCCATGAAATTGTGGTAAGCATGAACCATTCAGTATCTTTTAATGAAAATTGAATGTAAATTGTTAATTTATGCCTGTATATATATGTGTAGTTCAGTGGCAAACAGGAGATAAAGCCTATAATGCTCCAGCCTGAACAGAGGGTGTCGGAGGGAAGTAAAACGGCATGGAATGGCCAAATAGTACACTGACACCTGGATGATTGATTAGACAGAAATAATGCTGGAAGTGCAGAGGCGTAGTGACCATTAAGGAGGGTAATGCTGGTATAAAGTATTTCAGATGAAGCTGACAGTTGGCCAAACGCTCTGAACTCAATGTTTGTGTTGTATTGTGCTCAGTGTAGAACTAGAGTATCAATTAGTTATGAAGTAGAAGGTACATCCTTCTTGTTTTCAGGGACCGTGGTCATGATGGTACTGAGCAGCACCTGGTCAGAGCTTTGCTGAATCCAGAGTCGGACAGCATACTCCTTGGTCTTTTTAGCTATCAGTGAGGTGTCTCCAGAGCCCAGAGGAGAATTCGAGCAGAGGAGTCCTTTCCTGCCGCCATCACGCAAGATAAGCTGATTTGGCCAGCTGAGCTCAACATTATGCCCCCTCATCTTGAAAGGACTTTGTAAAAATAACATTCAGAGGGGAATTTAATTGTCTTAATAACAGGAACTGAGAACATCTCCAATACTAGTCCCAAAAGACAAACTATTGAAGTCATGATGACAAATACCAACAGAGCTTGAACAAAACAAAACCAGTATTACCTCATATTACCACTACACAACTGACACACATAGGATATTTTTAATAATATATGTCACTACAATATTCATATTGATAAAGTCTGTACATATACTTGTAATTAAAATTGATTGTGATTCCTGGTTCCTTTGTATTTGAATCAGGACACATATACCTTTATGATAACCATGAATACATATTGTTATTTGAAAAGTTATCAGTGACTCCTTAAGATATTCTCATAGAGTGTTATATGTATGTGAGTGTCACAGTGTTGTCAAGAGTAGTGGATTAAATTAAATTGTTTATCTGTCTGTTGTTGTGACTTACACTTCATCATACACATACCCTAGACACCAAACGTAGTCATCACACTATTCCAGAATAATTCTGACTGAGATATATAGATATGTGGTAGCAAGTAAGGTTATCTATAATACACTACTCTTAATAGATATAGATAACCTTCACAGCTGATCTCAGTCAGTACACTAAGTCCCCTATAAATATTTATAACATCCCACTTCACCACATATATTGGGGTCTCGCTCTTGGGATTTTGAATCTTTCCCTATTAAAAATAATGGGGGTAATTCACTTCAGGGAATATAAGAATTAAAAGGTATCCTTGGGTGGAATTAAATAAGGTTGAGCTCACGGTGCCTGTGTTGTCCATTAGATATATTTAGAGATTAAATTGTTGGTTAGACATTGTAGAAATTTACCTGATAGACAATGGCGGACCTGGCCAAGTTTCGATCTGCTGCTGTACAGACTGCAAAAGAGTTAGGATTAGATGGGCAAGTTATGGTTGCCTATGTCACTACGGAATGTGACAAATTTATTGAACGCGAAGAAAGAAGATTAGAAAAAGAGGCCGAAAGAAAGTTAGAGGCTGAGACTAAGAGGTTGCGAGCTGAGGCTGAGATTAAGAGGTTGCAGATTGAGGCTGACAAAGGGGCTAAGAAATTGGAAGCAGAAAGAGAAGACAAAAGATTAGCTGCAGAAAGAGAAGAGAAGAAATTAGCTGCAGAAAGGGAAGAGAGGAAATTAGCTGCAGAAAGGGAAGCAGAAGATAAAAGATTACAAAGGGAACATGAGTTACGACTAAGGGAGTTTGAGTTTCAAGGCCATGCTCCTGAAAATGGTGCCAGTCCCTTTGCCTCTGATGCTACGGTTACTCATGGAGCCTCAACCTCAGCTATGAATTTTCATTTAGATCATTTTGTTGAGAAAGACGATGATATAGAGAGCTACCTAAATAGGTATGAACTATTAGCTACCACGTATGGGTTAGAGAGAGAAAGGTGGAGCTTAAATTTATCTCAGGGACTTCGTGGGGCAGCTTATGAAGTTTTTGCAAAAATGAGCAGAGGTGATCAGGAAAATTATGACATGCTAAAGCAGGCTCTTTTGTTAAGGTATGAAAAGAATGCAGAATTTTATAGGAAAAAATTTAGGAATGCTAAACTACTGTCAGGTGAAACCTATCACTAGTTCTCTGCACGAATAGAGACATACTTGGAGAAATGGACTTCTCTGGGAAAACCCAAGATCTTAAGGAAATGGTCCTTATAGAGCAATTAAGAGAGTCCATGGCTCCAGACCTGAGAAAGTTTCTCATGGAACAAGGTGCAGAGAGGCTGGATGAGTTGCTAAATGTTGCTGAAAGGTATCAAGCAGCTCAAGCAGAGGTAACAGGTAATAAAAAGAAACAAGTGGATAACTTTAGGGCACCACAGAACTTTAATAAATTTGATCCTAGGGATCAAAACAAAGGTAAGTACCAATTTGATAGGCCACGGTATGAAAATAAAAATAAATTCCCACAATTCGATGAAAGGAAATATGATGAAAGAAAATCTTTCAACCAAGGAAAAAGGTGGTGTAAGAATTGTCAGATGGACAATCATGACACTGACCGTTGCAGAAGGAAACCTGTGTATATGGCAACCCTTCAGGTCAGGTCGACCTCAAGACAGGAGGAGGATATTATGTTAGATACCACTCCAGAAGAGATGAGGAAGGCACAGGCTGGGGATAAAACACCAAGCCTTGTTTCAGAAAATTGTCAACTTGTCATACAACTCCAGGCAAGGGAGATTTTTACATGAAAAACAAGTTGATGTATAGGAAGACTGGAGCTAGATCCAATGGTCACGGACAGCTGGTTCTTCCAAAAAGATATAGGACAGACTTAATAAGGAGCCTACATGTGAAACCAGATGGGGACCATGAGAAGATAGGTACCATCATTCAAAAGGTGGCTCACAATTATTATTGGCCCAAAGCAAGATGGGACATTGAGAATTTTGTAGAAAGGTGTAGCATAGCACATGAGGGAACACCCACAAGTGGGAACATGGATCAGGACCTGGACACGCCCCGGGGCAAAATTAGGCCTGATAATAAAAAGAAATCTAGATTTGATAAAGTGGACCAAATGGAATGGGAAGCCCCTTTTCACGGACAGCTTCACTTAACTGTTTTACAATGGCCACTATGCGGAGAGTGCAAAAAGATGTCTTACCCCAGGATAAGCCGAAAATCCCTCAATCGGACTTAAACAAACTGGAGGAAGAGGATGTAGAGAGGAAATCACTCATCAAGAATTTTAAGTGGGGAGACAGCCCCAAAAGAAAAATTGGTAGCGGTCGTTTTGTGAATGATAATTCTGGGAGGAAAAATCATCACTATAAAGCTTCGAGTGGAAGAGACCATACCGGTGCATGGACAAATAGGTCCACACAATTAAAGGTCCATATGTAGCTATGTTAAGAACGTGGACTGATGAAAAGGCAGAGGAAAACATTACATCTTCATACCAATATGTGAATGAGCTGACCACTCGGTTAAAAACTGGCTGGAAACTTGCCAATGAAAATTTGAAACAAGCCAGGAAGAAACATGCTGCCTATTATAACAGGAAGGCGAAGGACAGAAATTTGGCTGTGGGAGAGAAAGTACTGCTTCTTTTGCCTGGGAGTCAGAATAAGTTACAAATTGGATGGCAGGGTCCATATACAGTTTTAGAGAAGGTGTCTAGAACAAATTATAAGATAGATAAGAAGGGGAAAGAAAAAATCTATCATGAGAATCTCCTGAAGAAATATTTGGAAAGAGAACATCAGGAAGAGACACACTTGTTGACCTTGTCCATCGCCATGGAGATGAAAAAGGAACCACTTTCATCATTTGAATATCCATTACACCCCTGTGAGACAGCAGCACAGGTGAAAATCAGTACACATTTAACGAAAACTCAGAAAGAGAGAGTGCAACAGTTTCTAAATAATCATGCAGAGGTGTTAACAGACCGACCAGGGCATACAAACCTATTGGAATATGATATGAAACTAATAGACTCCACACCTGTCTGTATGAAACCATATTCGATTCCGTTTGCTAAGGAGAAAGCTTTGAAGGAAGAGATAGACTATCTGTTGAAGGAAGGAATTATTTCGCACAGTGAATCTTCGTATAGTTCCGGTGTTGTACTCTTAAGGAAGCCCTCTGGAGAACATAGACTCTGTATAGATTACAGGAGACTGAATGCTATTACAGAAGGACAGGTGGATCCATTGCCGGATACAAATCAGCTGTTTGCCAGACTAAATAAAGCTAAATATTTCTCAAAAGTGGATCTGAGTAAAGGATACTATCAGATTCCAGTGAAGCCTGAGGTTAGACCATACCTAGCTTTTAGTACCTCAGAAGGACACTATGAGTTTAATAGATTGCCATTTGGATTGAAGAATGCGCCTAGTGTCTTCTCTAGAATGATGAGAAAATTATTGGATCCTCTGAATAATCCCTGTATAACAAATTTTATGGATGATATCCTTATAGCAACAGAAACATTTGAGGAACACATTGACTCTCTGAACATGCTGTTTGATCGACTTAGGGAGGCAAATTTAACAGCCCGACCAACCAAATGTTGCGTTGGATGTAAAGAATTGGAATTTTTGGGACACACAGTTTATCAGGGAAACATGACCCCTGACCCAAAGAATTTAGAGAAACTACAGAAAGCCCCGAGACCACAAACCAAAAAGGACGTGAGATCCTTTGTCTCATTATGTGGTTTCTACCAGAAGTATATCAAAAACTTTAATTCCATATGTGCACCGTTAACTGAATTGACACGTAAAGGACATCCAGATCGCATTACATGGACACCACAATGTGAAATGACTTACCAAGAATTGAAGGAAAAGCTCACAAGTAAACCCATTTTGAAATTACCTGACTTAAGTCAAGAATTCATAGTAAGGACGGATGCAAGTAATATTGGGTTAGGTGCAACTCTACTACAGAAATCAGATGCATTGGATGGGGAATTAAGCCCAGTGGCATATGCTAGCAGAAAGTTGAATAAAGCTGAAATCAATTACTCAACTAGCGAAAAGGAATGTCTTGCAGTAATATGGGCAATAAAGAAATTCAATATTTATCTGTATGGGAAGGCATTTAAGTTGCAAACAGACCACAAACCTTTATCGTTTCTAGCACAGGCTAAGCATGAGAACTCTAGGTTACTCCGATGGTCTTTACTTCTGGCTCCATATAATTTTAGCATTGAGTATATATCTGGAAAAACCAATTTGGGAGCGGATTTTTTAAGCCGCCATCCGTGTGATGAGAATCACCGTAAACCCCAGAAATAATAATAAATTTCTCTATGTGAATATAGAATAAAGGACTGACATATAATGTCTGTTTTAAGAGGGGAGGTGTCGTGGAATATTCTAATCCACATATATAAATTATCAAGTAAATATAAAGCCTAATAAATACATATAATAAATAAAGGAAGAAGAATGGTAAAGAACAGTGCTGTCACAATGACTGTACTCGAAATCCCCTTGTTTTCTACTGCGTATGCAAATTGTAACGTTTCACGTTGATATTAAAGGCCTTCTGCAACATACACGCGTTTCCCAAACACACAATAAAATGTGCTGCCTTTCTAAGAAAAACCTTGAAATATGCAAGTTGACCTAAATTTTAAATTCCATTCATGTCTTTTTCTACACTATGTTACCAAGATCAAAAGACAGATGGACAAAAGGATAGCGAGAAGGGAGAGGCAGAAAGCCAACACTAAACACGCTTCGCGCGATACACAAATGCTGCCATCACGCGTGTAAGACTACAAGCACTAACTTTTTCGGACGGACAGTGATAAATTCACTACCCTTCCCAGAGTTAGGTTTTAAAATCATAAAAAAAACGCTTATTAGGAAAGATAACAATAGATGGGTTTACGGTTGAAAACATAACAGTACCCAGACAGCACATCTTCGAAACAGGAGGTAGAAAATACATATTTTGAACGCAGCCACGTAGCTCTTTTAAATTTGGATATTTGGGTTCCTTAGGGCTTGCTGACCAAGAATATGTAAAACGTTACGCAAATAGTCCAGGAATTAATAAATTATACCCAAAATAAAATAGTGGGGATGCCTGACAGCATGGAATCATTTCTGCTCATAAAATTTTTTATAACGTGTTTGAAAAAAAATCTTACGTTACAGAATTAGCCTACCATGTAAACTCCAAATTGATTGGAGCGCAACAAATGAAAGACTAACCACGATTGGTCGGGCTATAAATACTATCTTTCGTTGTTAGGGGAGACGTGAAAAGGTAACATTTTTTCAAACACTTGTCGAAACGTGGCCTCATTGGCTAGACTCGCTGATATACTCACTTAGGAGCGTTAGTTCGAGACCACTAGTGCAAATAATCTTGATAAAGCAACAGTGCGTTGAAGCCAGCTCATATTTGTGTTAAATAAAAGCCTGGAACATAAGCAGATGGGAATTTGTGCCAGTAATTGTGCCAGAATTCATTGCTAATCAACGTATCTGTGTTTATTTCCATGAAATTGTGGTAAGCTTGAACCATTCAGTATCTTTTAATGAAAATTGAATGTAAATTGTTAATTTATGCCTGTATATATATGTGTAGTTCAGTGGCAAACAGGAGATAAAGCCTATAATGCTCCAGCCTGAACAGAGGGTGTCGGAGGGAAGTAAAACGGCATGGAATGGCCAAATAGTACACTGACACCTGGATGATTGATTAGACAGAAATAATGCTGGAAGTGCAGAGGCGTAGTGACCATTAAGGAGGTAAATACTGGTATAAAGTATTTCAGATGAAGCTGACAGTTGGCCAAACGCTCTGAACTCAATGTTTGTGTTGTATTGTGCTCAGTGTAGAACTAGAGTATCAATTAGTTATGAAGTAGAAGGTACATCCTTCTTGTTTTCAGGGACCGTGGTCTTGATGGTACTGAGCAGCACCTGGTCAGAGCTTTGCTGAATCCAGAGTCGGACAGCATACTCCTTGGTTCATTTAGCTATCAGTGAGGTGTCTCCAGAGCCCAGGGAGAATTCGAGCAGAGGAGTCCTTTCCTGCCGCCATCACGCAAGATAAGCTGATTTGGCCAGCTGAGCTCAACATTATGTCCCCTCATCTTGAAAGGACTTTGTAAAAATAACATTCAGAGGGGAATTTAATTGTCTTAATATCAGGAACTGAGAACATCTCCAATACTAGTCCCAAAAGACAAACTATTGAAGTCATGATGACAAATACCAACAGAGCTTGAACAAAACAAAACCAGTATTACCTCATATTACCACTACACAACTGACACACATAGGATATTTTAATAATATATGTCACTACAATATTCATATTGATAAAGTCTGTACATATACTTGTAATTAAAATTGATTGTGATTCCTGGTTCCTTTGTATTTGAATCAGGACACATATACCTTTATGATAACCATGAATACATATTGTTATTTGAAAAGTTATCAGTGACTCCTTAAGATATTCTCATAGAGTGTTATATGTATGTGAGTGTCACAGTGTTGTCAAGAGTAGTGGATTAAATTAAATTGTTTATCTGTCTGTTGTTGTGACTTACACTTCATCATACACATACCCTAGACACATAACGTAGTCATCACACTATTCCAGAATAATTCTGACGAGATATATAGATATGTGGTAGCAAGTAAGGTTATCTATAATACACTTAGCATTGTCTGTAGATTTTCATTGAGCAAAACTTCTGAGAGATCATCTTGTGCAGTTTTGGTACTTTTTCATACTTTCACTTATGCCCACTGTCCATCTTTCATCCTAACCTGCCACATTTGGGAAGAAATGAGCGTTCTTTCAACAGGCGCGCAATTTATTTCCCTGGCCGGAAATGTGCCTTGAAAAAGATTGCATGTTATCATATGGAGACAGATGTGTTAAATATGACTCGTATTAACCTAGAGCAGGGTTTCTCAACCGGAGTTTCATGGAATCCTATGGTTCCGCGAGTCGTCGTTAGGGGTTCCGCTAGACATCGTGATTGAAAAAAAAAATGAAACTAATTTTTTTTTTAACTTTGCGCGCTGGGCGATGTTAGCGATCGCAGTGGCGGCCAGCGCCCGAGCATCCCCGTTTGGCAGTCACAATAGGACCGTGTTAACCTGGTTGAGTTTATTCTCGGTTTTTGACGCGAGGCAAGGAAGACAGTCCATACTTGGTGAGTGCTGTATTTCACGAAGAGGAGGACGGTAGACGGATGACGTCAGCCTCTTCATCTCGAAATACCTTATTTCATTATCATCTTTGAAGAGTACAAAATTGTAAAAAGATGTTAAGGACTACTTGGATAAGGTAAAAATAAATTCAAGTAAGACGATTGGCTACCACGAAAAGTATGGAAAACCAAGACCCAGGAATCCAAACCACCAGAACAACCCACAGTCCGCTGGGAGGACAACATTGGACAATCTCTAAAGGACGGAGGACTAGATTGGAATCAGACCAGGAGGAAGACACAGCCGATGAGATAGTATGGCGTTCTGTCTTTCAAACCTCAACACTCCAGGGTAGAAGAGGAACGACTATGCAAGTAAGTTTTAATCTAGAGGCACACACAAAATGACGTCACGCATAATAAGGGAAAAACACCGTTCAATCCTTCTTCTTCTTCTTTCATTCGCTTGAAATATATTGTCTATATCTGCAATGTTGTTTCTTGTATAAACCTCACAGTCTTTTGTAGTTCATACAGAGGTCCGTATAGTTTTGCTTCCAGTGTTGTTTCTCTGGGCCAGTGGGTTTGCCTCAATATGTCATATTCGGGGCAGTCTTGAAGTATGTGCTCCATCGAGGTCAGCTCCTTGACGCGGAGATGGGGCTCAAGTACAGCCACCAGCGGCCGAAAAACCAAAACTGGCCAGGCCCTTCTACACTCGAGCAAGACCACAGTCTGCCCTAGCAAGTCAAGGTGCTGAGGACGAAGGCAACCAGCCAAGAGGGGCACCACAGCAATCAGGATGCCACGCACACACGCAATGGAAATATGCCTATATCTACCGTTCAATCCAATTCCTTCTTTGATGAGAAACATAACAGTATAGCCAAGACATGACATGCATGGACAATACCAAAACTTTCTAACAGCAATGAAATGTCTGTCCTCAACAGGCTACAATAAGTATGCCATAGAGGTAAGACCTTATATCTATCTACACAAACTTCATAACTGCGTGTTAACACAAGCTATATTCAATTCAGTAAGAACCAGCCGTGCAAAATAGATGGAAATCATCTAGCCTACAGCAGGAAAACGTCTAGCTAACATCTGCTGAAAGAATAACCGATAAAATGACCGGTAGCAGCCAGCATCCGCCACCACCGTCAGTCGGGCACTAAAAGAAACCTAGGCCTCAAACTAATCTATGCACTTGACGAGTCAATCCCAAAGCAGATTGCTTGTAGACACCAAGCAAAAGGCAAGACAGTTTGTAGACGCCAAGCAAAGCAGGACAGCTTGTAGACACCAAGCAAAGCAAGACATCTTGTAGACACCAAGCAAAGCAAGACAGCTTGTAGACACCAAGCAAAAGGCAAGACAGCTTGTAGACACCAAGCAAAAGGCAAGACAGCTTGTAGACACCAAGCAAAAGGCAAGACAGCTTGTAGACACCAAGCAAAAGGCAAGACAGCTTGTAGACACCAAGCAAAAGGCAAGACAGCTTGTAGACACCAAGCAAAAGGCAAGACAGCTTGTAGACACCAAGCAAAAGGCAAGACAGCTTGTAGACACCAAGCAAAAGGCAAGACAGCTTGTAGACACCAAGCAAAAGGCAAGACAGCTTGTAGACACCAAGCAAAAGGCAAGACAGCTTGTAGACACCAAGCAAAAGACAAGACAGCTTGTAGACACCAAGCAAAAGGCAAGACAGCTTGTAGACACCAAGCAAAGCAAGACAGCTTGTAGACACCAAGCAAAAGGCAAGACAGCTTGTAGACACCAAGCAAAAGACAAGACAGCTTGTAGACACCAAGCAAAAGACAAGACAGCTTGTAGACACCAAGCAAAAATGCCGAGTTGACATAATTTGACACTGTTTACAAGCAACTTCTAGAAATAAACAAATAGACATTTCATACAGAACATGCACATTACACCGTTTCACTCTTATTTTAAAAAAGTGAATGTCATGATAATGACATCATCATCATCATCATCAGTTGCCATCTCCACAACGAAGGTTGGCTGTAATGGATCTCCAACGTCTTCTGTCTCTTGTCTTGGTGGTACACTCAAAAGAAGACAGCTTTCCCGTCCATCTCTTGATGTTATCTTCCCACTTATAGCGCTGTCTTCCCCTTGCACGTTTGCCTTCAACTCTCCCTTGTTAGACACTGCAAGGTGTTATGCCTTTTTATGTGGCCAAAGTAAAAGCTGCCGAACTTTGTAGACCCAAGCAAATTAGTTCTCTTTTCATACCTAGATTTTCTAGGACCTCCTTATTTGTTTTCATCTCTTTCCATGAGATACGCCCCATTCTTCTATATATCCACATTTCAAGAGCCTCAATTCTTTCTTCCAAATGCTTATTCATCGTCCATGTTTCTGCACCATACAGAAATGCAGAATATATATAACACTTTATGATTCTCAGTTTTAATTTATGAGATAACTGTTTGGATGTCAGTATATGTTTCATGTTGTTGAATGTAGCTTTGGCCATTCCTATTCTCTTCTTGATTTCTGTTTCACATTTGCCATCTTCTGTTATTATATGACCAAGATATACGTAGCTCTTGACTTGTTCCAGGATTTTCCCATTTACGCTTATCTTTAATGTGGGTTTATCGTCTGTTTTGCTAATTATCATAGTTTTAGTTTTCTCAATATTAATGTCGAGTCCATATTCATGACTTATACTGTTCACTTGCTTCACTAGTTCTTGTAACTCCTGTTCGCTTTCAGCTAACAACACGGTATGACAACATCAAGAGGCTTCAAAACGATGTCCTCCAGATGTGACAATCTGGTTGTATTTGTTGATGTGGAGATAGACGTGTTGATGTCACGGGTTGCCCCTCCTTAGCTCTGCAGTAGTGGTCCAATAGTGGCAAAACTCAAAAGTGACTGATGTGGGTCTTCAAAGGTGTCTACCTTTCCACAAGATTACTCTTGGCAGAGTTGTAGATAGAAGGATAATGATGCTTCTACCTCCAGTTCGTATCCCACAAGATATTCATAAAAGCAAGAACAAAACTGCATTGGCTGAGCACGTTAACTCTAGTATTTGCCGTCAACTTTTGTGAAGGATTATGTAATCTTATAATTCGTTAGCTCGTTCAAGCCCCCAGCTGAGTTAATTCAGCGAATTTCCTCTTTTTACTATTTAGCTCTGTTTACGTGTATTTAAAAAATTGTCTGAGACATACGGATGTAGTACATTCAAAATGATTAAATCAACTTTAGAGTTGTTTTTATACAAGTAAAAAATTTGATAATCAATTACGTTTTAACAGTTTTAAAACATGAATAATTATTTAACAAAAAATACTCATCATCAGTGATGTTATGGAGGTTTGTATAAGAGGTCACTTGGCAGCTTTTATTTGACTACTTAGCTGCCAATGAGGTTTCTGCTCCCGCTGACGTTTGGTTCTGTGTAGGTAGATGGAGGACTGGATCGCTTACGTCCCTGATCAACGTAGAAGGACGCAGCACGTTCCCAAAAGCGTCAGGGAGTGTCTACGAAGTTGGTCCCGCGTCTCTGACCCATCTGATGATGGTGTATAGCGTCGACTTCAGGCCACTTATACCCTCACTTGTTCCAGAGATAGTACCACCAACTAGTGTCACAAAAGAAGAGAAACAAATACCCTCTGAGTATTGAGTTTCCCGACACATACTTAAGTGCCCCCTTCTTTTCATTTCACCATCCTATCTATCTCAGAACTTTTACCCTCACAAAGAATTAATATTAATCCAATTGAGCGGAAAAAATATTCATTACATTTAAATTGAATAGATGTAAATTTAACTTTACATTGTACATTGGGTGAAAAGGTTAATAATATAAATTGAATTTGTTTCTCTCATGTTTGAAAATGTTAACATTATAGATTGAATATGTTTACATTTACATACACACTGGTTGAAAATGTTAATAATATAGATTATGAACATCCTTTCTTTCATCATTCACTCCCTGCTCCCAATGGAACTGGGACTACCTCTTCTTTTAGTTCTCTGTAAGAACTCGCAATAAAGCAGTCATCAGCCCTGGCAGTGGCAGTTCATGAAATCATTATTCTATATGCTGAGGTTACCAGCCTCAAATGACTTAGGCATCCACTAGCAATTTTTACATATTAATATTCACGTCACTATATACATATTAGTTCACATGTTAATAATGAAAAATATAGAATTTAAAATGTACAACTTACGCCAATCTTTAGGCTCACAGACTGCTGGCTCAGAGAAATAGTTTAAGGCAGCTTGACGATTACTCTAAAACGTGGCCTGGGGTGTTATTATTTTAACAATATGTTCCCATTTTTGACTTTGTGTTAGTTTCCTCAGATTCCGGTTTTCCGTGTTGAAATGGTATCGTTTTCCTGGGCTCTAAGTCCTCAGTTTGCTCCAACAAGGTTCGGTCTGGTACTATTCTTAACTCTGGCAAAGTCTGGTTGTCTTCTTGGCACGAGGTGAATTTTCATAGTGTTCTAAATTGACTAAAGTGGCAGGTTATATTGCCCCTTTTGTTCCTGGCACGTGTTGTTTACTATTAGACCAGGCTTCAGTCAGAAATGTGGTTTTTCCTACATCTCAAATGCCGGCCAATAGTTTCAAAACCTGTGTGTTTTGGTGGGGTAATTCAAAATATTTCCAGTAAGAAATTTCTGTGCATTAATGCAAAGGTCATGTCTTCCAAATATGGAAGTGAGATTTCCGTACTATTCTCGTCAATAATTACATACAACTTCTTACATCTGCCCGGAACTATTACAACATTCCGACTGTCAAGTGCGTGTCTGTAATCTGTCCACAGACGGGTAATTTATCGCCCGGCACGCCTTAGGTAAACCCAACGCTCGGTCGCTGACAGGCCCATCTTGGTTTTTAACCTGTGCCTAATCTTAGCAAAGCCGAGAAGCTTAAAGCAAACTTGACGAATTATCACTGAAGAACACTTGAAATGACTTGAAAATATCACATATCTGCATTGACAGCAGAGAAAGAAAAGGGCCGACGACGGAAATGGCAAGTAATCAGTACTCACAAACAATGTAAATGACTACTGCCGGAGAGGGAGCGACCCAATATTTTATGTAACAGTTGAATATGACACGTATTAATCTAGAGGACCACTTAAACTAGTTCTACATAGAATAAAGGACAACATAGTTCATTTCAGTTCCTTCTTTAAGTGCTTTTAAAACCGTAGCCAAACACGGCTTGAGTGGTCAATATTAAAACATGCTAACAGCTTTACACTGCCTTACAGCAGGCTAAAAAAGTCAAGCAAAGTGAAGCTTGACCGCATTAGCTTACCTCTGAACACACTTCATAACCTTCTGCTAACACAAGCAATATTCGACTCAAGACAAACCAACGTGACAAAATACTGTAGTTGGAAGTAGTCTAGCCTACAGCAGGAATACTTTAAACAAACATCTGTTGATAGAAAAACCGCCAAATACCAAAATGGCTTACGGATCTGTCTCCTGACTATGTCAACTTATTCTCCAGGTGCGGTCTTTCGGAACAGAATAAATTCCGTCTGAACCGTGGTTCCTGACCACCTGACCCCATCACGTCACCTCGGGTTCACAGGAACTTAACAGCTCTGACTTAAGCTCTGAGCTGTCAATAACAACACACTGGCTAGGCTCCTAGCAAAGCACACGCCTGTTACGGTTGTGGTAAAACATTTCGTGACAATATATCTAACAAAAGTTGTGATGATGTCCTGAAAGAAACCAATGCGGACAGGAGGCTTATTATTCATGCGAACAGGGTTTCTTAACGTGTGTGTGTGTGTGTGTGTGTGTGTGTGTGTGTGTGTGTGCGCGTGCGTGCGTGCGTGTGTGTGTGTGTGTTTTTGTTTGCAACGGACACGTTTGATAGTCCAGTGAAGGTTAGGGATCCCTTCCTAGGAAAATAAAATGTACATAAACGAATAAATAAAAACTTTACATTTTAGGTTATATGTACACGGATCCACTAGAATTCCTTTACAGACCACGGAGGCCACAGTAAGAACCCCTGCATTAGAAGGAAGAAATCAACTTTTTGGGGGCATGTTATGAGAGATGAAAGATGGGATATATTGTGAAAACCAGGGCTGTCGGAGTCGAGGAGTCGGTCTTTTTAGTGGAATCGGTAAAAAATAGTCAGGACACCAAATTTGATGCTCAATGACTAGTCAAATAAAACTGCAGTCGGAGTCGGAAGTCGAAAATTTGAAGAGTCAGAGTTGTAACAGTTTTTTGCCGGCTCCACAATCCTGGGGAAAACACAAACAAATTGACAGAAAAAGAGATTGAGGACGACAAAGAGAGAAGGTATTGGAGAGTCTGACATCATAGCATGCAAATAAGTCAACAACAGAATTAATAAGCAGTTCTGAAGATAGAAAGTTGCGGAGAGACATTATCATCTATGCAACCACACACAAGACTTGAGACAGAAGAAACATGAGAATAAACAGGTTTTCATTCAAAAGTAGAGTAGATTCCACTATGTGCCACGAACAGTAGTTTAAGTTAGCAACTAAAAGTGAACACAACTGACTTCCCAGGTCTGTCACAGTTTGATTCTTCACGGGTCATGAATCCCGATCTCCTACATGAAAAGTGAGCGTACTACAAAATCTACGTCAGCGCTCAGTGTTTTGTTTGTGTGTGTGTGTGTGCGCGCGCGCGTGCGTGTGTGTGTGTGTGTGTAATAATTTTAATTGTGCATGAGAATTTTGGTATAATTTGAGTTTTAGTAAACCCTATAGTTAACAAGTCATCATTAAAGTCACTTTATTTCTCGATTTCTTTCCCCTTCTGTTTTTGGTTCGTTTGCCCATGATGAAGGCTCTCCGGCCGTCACGTTGGCAATTTTCTTTGTCCTTGGTCCCAATAAGACACATCACGATTTTCGTTCACCTCACATGTAAAGCAGAGAAACACAGATGTGTCTAGAACAATCATGTTTTAAAACATCATAAATTCCCAGAATGTTCGCTGCTTACGAAGCATGGATCCGCCACTGCAGACGGCCTCCTTGATGAAGTGTATAACAGATCACATTTATAACACGTAAGGAAGGGAAACCCGAGGCCCGTAAACAGTAAATAAATATTAGACAAAAATAAAAGTATGTTTTCAGGCACTCGTAAGAAATAAAGAAGTAGAAAACTAGACAACAGAAAAATAACAGACGTGAGTGGCTTACCCAGGACCTTCCGTGCGACAACCCCGCCTAGCTATGCAAGCGAATCACACTATCCTCCCTACCATCTAGGCATCACTACAAATGATGCTTCGGTGACGGGTCATTAGTGCGACCCGCAACACATAACACTGGAAATTTACCATGGGCAGTCCAGCCTATTAATGACGCAATCACTTCTGTCGTTTCCCTGATGAAGGCTCTCACGTTGGCATTTTTCTTTGTCCAGACTTGGGTCAATAAGACAAAGACCTTTTCGTTCACCTCACATGTGAAGCTGTGTCTAGTAAATGATAAAAGACTAAGAACAGCAAGTACAGGACAGAAGGTAGGTTTTGGTATTGTATAAACATTTATAACACATAAGGAAGGGAAACCCGAGGCCTGTAAACAGTAAATAAATATTAGACAAACATAAAGGTATGTTTTCAGGCACTCGTAAGAAATAAAGAAGTAGAAAACTAGACAACAGAAAAACAACAGACGTGAGTGGCTTACCCAGGACTCGAACCCAGGACCTTCCGTGCGACAACCCCGCCTAGCTATGCAAGCGAATCACACTATCCTCCCTGCCATCTAGGCATCATTATAGAAGACTAAGAACAGTAAGTACTAGACACAGCATTAAGGTCTTTGTCTTGTGTAGTCTGACCTATACTGTATAACAGGGGAATGACAGAAGTGATTGCGTCATTAATGGGCTGGACTGCCCATGGTATATTTCCAGTGTTATGTGTTGCGGGTCGCACTAATGACCCGTCATCGAAGCATCATTTATAATCATGCCTAGATGGAAGGGAGGATAGTGTGATTCGCTTGCATAGCTAGGCGGGGTTGTCGCACGGAAGGTCCTGGGTAAGCCACTCACGTCTGTTGTTTTTCTGTTGTCTAGTTTTCTACTTCTTTATTTCTTACGAGTGCCTGAAAACATACCTTTATGTTTGTCTAATATTTATCAGAGGACATGCTCAGTTAGCTGTGGTTTCCATGACAATTAGGTCGCCAACCTCAATCACAACCTCACCTTAGTTGCCTTTTAGAACACGCCAAATGTGAACAGTGGCCATGTTCTTTCTATTTTAACACATCTGGATGTGACAAAAATGCGAAGCATATTATAAGAACAATTCTATGTTTAGTCACAAACAAATAACAAAGCTACAAATTAATAATCCGACGAGGAAAAAGTTGACATTTCTAAAAATAAATTTGTAGCATTTGCTTTATTTGTTTCTTTATTGTAATCACTTGTTCGGGTTGGATTATGAACCAAAGAAATACATATTAGTTACTTTATTTCAGCTGTTCCATCACACATTTTCCACATGTTTACAAATATTAAAACCAGCACGGAGATATTATGGTCAGTACCCTTCTATGCTTTGACATAAATATGTTTAGTCAATATTAGCGTAACAGGGTGTCAAAAAAAAGAACAACTGGTCTTAAGATGTAAAAATATTCTGCGTCTGACATATACAAATATTCCTGATTTCGTCTGAATTTCCAGCGTAAATTTTCGAACTGTACGTATAAAGAGAGACAACCAAAATTAAGTTCATTTATATTCTAACTATACTTATATCCCTTGAATTTACCTTCTTGTGTTAATGGATGATTTTGTTCTCTTTCTTATTAAGGCTGTTTGGATTTTCTGCTGAATCCATGCACCCTTTGCAAAATCTTTCAGAATTCATACATCTCAATGGCGCAATCCACAGTATGCAGACCTTCCTTTTTTTTTATTTTAATGTTAACGGTTCCTTGGGATAAAAAAATACTGCGACAAAAATATATTCGTGTACTTAAGACTGCATATTTTAGCTAAAAGCTGTCAACGGGTGTGAGACAACATCTGCATGAGGCAATCAAGGTCATCATCCGGGCAGTAGTATTCGTACTCGTCTCCCCCGCAGTGATACAGCTTGACGCCCAGGTGCCCTAGTGTGATAAACGCCACTGCCATGAGTATGTAGGTGGCATGGAGAAAACGTAAGGGCCCAACTCTCATGTACGGCAGGCGGGCACTTAGATCCAATAGTCCTTCTTTACTGAGAAGTCTCCCTGTAAGCAAAACAAAAAAGTAATCTATTGTCTTTCCTGTCAGAAGTCGGGTGTCACCTTAAGACCTGTACGCGAAACAAAACATAATATATTGTCTTTACTGCGAGATGTTGCCCGATATGCAAAACAAAAAGTGAACTGTTTTGTTTTTTTGTTTTTTTTTTTAAACTAAGATGTCGCCCTGTAAACGAAACAAATGTGATCTACAGGGTGTCCCATAAAAGATTGTACCCTTTTCAAAAAATGTATTCTCGGCCCCATGATGTGGTACGAGGATGCTATCTATCACAAAAGTAAGATATTCTTTGCAAGTTTTTAAGCATACATTTATTCTCAAACGCTTATGAAGCACTATCCATACCGTACTGCAGGGCATTTCCAACTCACGACTCGCCCTTCGAAACGACTTCATGGGGCTGTGCTGGAAGGCTTGTCGAACTCTATCCACTGCCTACTCCGAACATGACGGGCAACCTTCCTCCAGGAATTTCGTATACCAACGCTTAATGGAATTCTTATCAGGTGGATCAACCCCAAACTGTCGCCGAAAATTGCGTTGAACTGCAATAATAGACGTCGTTTTCGCATATTCTACCACACAAAACGCCTTCTGTTGTTTGGTCGGCGCCATTTTGCAAAAACAGTGCGCATGCGCATGGCAGGTATTTCAAGTGAAACTTTCGCAGTTCAGTTGCAACCGGTAATTGTTACACTTCTCTCCACACACTGGTCAAGTAGGAGGATCCCGTTACACGACCATTGAGGCATATTGGGAATATGGTGTTAGGCCTATATTTTCTACCATCGGCACACTAGGGGTGATGTGGTCAGCTTCACGCCGGCCTTAACCTTCTCAGAAGTTGCTCTGGTACCCAGTTGGGGCTGGGTCGACCCAGGAGCCTAAAAAAATCCCACCTCATCTGGGGATCGAACCATAGACCACTGAGCTAGGAAGCCAGTGCACTAACCACTATGCTACCGCGGCTCCCACTGGTCAAGTAGGTGAAAAAAATAGAAATAGGTACATTCTTTTACGGACACCCTGTATTTTCTTTACTTAGAGAAGTTGCCATTAAACAAAACCTACATTATTTATGTTCTTTACTGAGAGGTGTTGCCATGCAGGTAAAACAAGAGATCTACTTTTTTTTTAAAACTGAGAAATAATCCTGTATGGAAATCAAAAGTCATCTTTTTTTATTAACTTAAAATGAAGTTGCCCTTAAACAACACCTACAGTATTTATTTTCTTTACTAAGAAATGTTGCCATGCAGGCACAACAAAAATGATCCACTTTTTTTTAAAACTGAGAAATTACCTTGTAAAAAGAACAAAAGTGATTTATTTCCTTTACTGAGAAATAGCCTCGTAAACAAAACAAGTCGTCTATTTTCTATGCTGAAGGAAGTTACCCTGTAAGCAAAACTAAAGTAATCTATTCTTTACTGAGAAATGACCTTTTAAGCAAATTAGAAGTGATCTATTTCCTTTACTGAAAGATACCGCCCTGCAGGCATAACTAAAAGCGTTTTTTTTTTTCACTGAGAATGTAACATAAACGAAGAATTAAAACATATACCAAATGGTTGAACACATCTATCAAAGTGTTGAACACATCTATCAAAGGGTTGAACACATCTATCAAAGGGTTGAGCACATCTATCAAAGGGTTGAAGAACGGAAAAGCTCTAGGCAATGACAAATTAAATGCAGAGCTATTTAAAACTGATCCTGAATTAGCGGCATAGCTAGTATAACCATTATGTGTACACATCTGGCAAACAGAGACAACACCAGTGGAGTGGAAGAAATGAATAATTGTTAAATTGCCAAAGAAAGGTGACGTCACTGACTGCAACAACTGGAGAAGAACTACTCTCCTATCCGTTCCCAGCAAAATATTGGACTGGATAATTATTCAAAGAATTTAAAGAGCCCTAGACCACAAACTGCAGAAGGAACAAGCAGGATTCAGAAGAAACAGACAATGTGCAGATCATATCTTCACCCTCAGGAACATAATAGAGCAGTGTTCAGAATGGCAAAGACAGCTGTATATAAACTTTGTTGATTTTGAAAAGGCATTTAACAGCATACACAGGGACAGCCTGTGGACAATACTGAGGGCTTATGGAATCCCATAGTGCATGGTTTCCATCATCAAAAGCCTGTATGCTAATTTCACATGTAGTGTTGGGCAGAGCAACATCACTTTAAGTGAAAACTAGAGTGCCGCAGGGATGCCCCTTATCAACCACTTTCTTTTTTAACTGTTATAGACTGGGTAATGTGCCAGACAATAGAGCTTTCCCCTAGAGGAATAAGATGGCCATCATTATCTACAGTGCATGATCTAGAATACGCAGATGACATTGCACTATTCGCATACTCACATCAACACAGCCGAGAAAAACACAGATAGACTGAATAAACACATCCAAAAGATGGAACTAAACATTAATCTCAAGAAGAAAGAAGCCATGAACTCAGTGTAAGAAATCTTGCAACCCTAAAAATAAGGGACCAAGAGCTAGAAAATACAAACACATTTACATATGTAGGAAGCATAGTAACACCAGATGGTGGAACAAGCATAGTAACACCAGATGGTGGAACAAGCATAGTAACACCAGATGCTGGAACAAGCATAGTAACACCAGATGGTGGAACAAGCATAGTAACACCAGATGGTGGAACAAGCATAGTAACACCAGATGGTGGAACAAGCATAGTAACACCAGATGCTGGAACAAGCATAGTAACACCAGATGGTGGAACAAGCATAGTAACACCAGATGCTGGAACAAGCATAGTAACACCAGATGGTGGAACAAGCATAGTAACACCAGATACTGGAACAAGCATAGTAACACCAGATACTGGAACAAATAAAGGCATCAGTAACCGAATGAATAAAACCAGAACAGCCTTCGCCAGCCTAAGCAACATCTGGAAATCCTCCCATTACAGTACAAACACTAAATTAAAAATACATGAGGGCTGCGCAATTTCTGTACTTCTGCACGGTGCAGAGTGCTGGAGAGAAACAGAAAAGGAAATGTCCAAACTGTCCTCTTTTCACACAACCTGCCTAAGGAAAATTCTTCGAATTTTCTGGCCGAACAGCTTCACCAACCAAGAACTGCTAACTCGGAGCCACCAAGAAGACATGTGCACCATCACAGCGGGTAGACTCAGGAATTGGGTTGGTCACATCTTCAGAAGAGACCCTGACACTATCATCAGAACTGCCATGCTGTGGATTCCAGAAGGAAAGCGAGGCCGGCCAAAAGCCCCCTGGCGGAGAACTGTGGAGGCAGAGATACAAAGCATGAACCAGAGCTGGGGCAACACATGAAGGATGGCTAACGACCGAGCAAAGTGGAGACAGTTTGTTGCTGCCCTACAAGACGCCACCAGGCGTGATGATCACTGATTCTTTGTCAGTCAACGGCCAAGGACCAAAGAAGAAGAATAATGAAAGAAAGTGACAGAAAGAAAGAAAGAAAGAACGAATGAAGTTTATTTTCAAAGGGTTAAGAATTGAGCACGCAGGCCCGTCTTACATTCTGCCCTTCTTCTCTCTGTCATCTTACATACTGTATACTTTCAATCGCATATGTATTTTGAGTATTATTTAAGCATGCAACATTATCAAGGTAAAATAATAGCATACATTTATAATATCCAATCATAATCAAATTTAAGTATGTTTAAAAAAAACCATAAAAGACAAGTAATTTTTAAAAAACCAAAAAAGACAAACAAACAAAATCCAAACCATTCATACAGTAAATTAGACAATCACTTGAAACATAATCAGATTATGGTGTCATATAATAAGAACTCGTGAAATATTGGAAATCTGTTGTTGAATGACTAAGGACTTCAAGTGTTGTCAGCGTATGAGAAAAATTTTACCAGAGGTGAACGGCTTTGAGTCCCAAGCAGATACTGCCACAGGGAGTTAATTGTTAACGCCTCCACTATACGAGATCCAGCTTTATGAGGTTGGTAACCTGTTTCCTTCCTCACTGTCCTGCCTTCCCTAACTCAAGAGCAGAATCAGATAGATAGACAGACAGATAAGAAAACATTTGATTTTCCAAGTGTTGAGAATCGAAAAATAAGAAACTAAAAGAGAAAAAATCTGTTTGATAACTCTAGCTGTGTATTGTTCTCGTGGGTCCCCGGAGAGGCAAAGCTGTGTATTATTCCCGTGGGTCTCCGAGGAGACAAAGCTGTGTATTGTTCCCGTGGGTCTCCGAGGAGGCAAAGCTGTGTATTGTTCCCGTGGGTCTCCGAGGAGGCAAAGCTGTGTATTGTTCCCGTGGGTCCCCGGGGAGGCAAAGCTGTGTATTGTTCCCGTGGGTCTCCGAGGAGGCAAAGCTGTGTATTGTTCCCGTGGGTCTCCGAGGAGGCAAAGCTGTGTATTGTTCCCGTGGGTCCCCGGGGAGGTAAAGCTGTGTATTGTTCCCGTGGGTCTCCGGGGAGGCAAAGCTGTGTATTGTTCCCGTGGGTCCCCGTGGAGACAAAGCTGTGTATTGTTCCCGTGGGTCCCCGGGGAGGCAAAGCTGTGTATTGTTCCCGTGGGTCCCCGGGGAGGCAAAGCTGTGTATTGTTCCCGTGGGTCCCCGGGGAGGCAAAGCTGTGTATTGTTCCCGTGGGTCCCCGGGGAGGCAAAGCTGTGTATTGTTCCCGTGGGTCCCCGGGGAGGCAAAGCTGTGTATTGTTCCCGTGGGTCTCCGAGGAGGCAAAGAAAGAATAAGGCTACTGCTCCATGAGGTATTTTGTATAAAATGACGAACATGAAGCTTTGCAACGGCCGGGCAACGCCATCACGTCAAACAAACTGCTACAGAAGCCAAAGCTACAAATCCATATCTGACTGTCATAGCTCGCTCTCGTGCACATGTTCAGCAGAAACCAGCACAATATTCATCTACAAGCCAGAGACAAACGTCACTCACCGTCTCCAAGAAGAGACTCGGGTACTCCACTGCTCTCAATTTCCTGATAGGAAGCGCTCCACCACACGCCTTGTGAGTCGACGTACATATCCTTGGATGGTTGCCAACAGTGTAGAGCCCACTCCTCCATCACGGCGGAGTCTAACGTTTTTCTGTCGGTGAAAATTAAGAAAAAAACCAAAGACTTATGAGAAGATGCATTATGACAGACAGGGTTGTTGAATTGAGGAGACGGAGAATTGGACCAAGAGACGAGATGAATTGAAGCGCTGAAATATTCTCCTTGCGGTAATCAGCTTAACGGCCCAGTGTTGTTACAAGAGGTCTCTAATGAAGGAAAGAAATAATAGAATGACCGTTCTATTACGCAGTCCGTAAAGGCAGCTAATATGAAGCTGTGCATGAGGGTGACAACCTCATCATGTAAATATACGGCTACAGAAACTACTGCTGCAAGAACACGTGAATGCTGGAGCAGGTTTCCTGCAAGGGGACCACATACAAGGGTGGCTTCATACCCATCCTTTATGGAGCAGCTTCAGAACCTCGGAACACTACACAAGAAAATGGAGCAGCTTAAGGAACTTGGAACACTACACAAGAAAATGTAGTAGCTTAACGACCTCGGAAATACTACACGAGAAAATGAAGCAGCTTAACAACCTCAGAATACTACACGAGAAAATGGAGCAGCTTAACGACCTCAGTTTGAGTACTGCCAAACATGGAAACTAAAGGTCAACTATTCAAAGACAGTGTACACTATCTTTACCAAAAGCCATAAAGTAGCCAAGAAGAATATCAACTTGTGGCTAGACAAAGACCAAGTGACAAAAGAAGAACATCCCATGTATCTTGGAGTCACATTTGATCGGCAGCTCAACCTCAAGAACCATATTGAGAATACAAGAAACAAAGCACTGAGGCAATTACAACTATTGAAGAGGCTTGCTGGCACTACTTGGGGATCAGACAACGATACTTTGAGAGGCTTGTACCTTGGCTATGTCAGTTCTGTGATATAATATAACAACTCACTGCTTACAACTTGCTCCAAAACAAACCTAGAGTCTCTCGACAGAGTGCAAAGCAATGCCCTCCGACTAATCAGTGGAGCTATGAGATCAACGCCAACTGCTGCATGTGAAATACACACAAATGTGGAACCCTCCAGTTTGTGGAGAGATAAAGCTGCTTTCGAAGTTTATGAAAGATGTAAGAGAATGAACCGAAACCACCCTAACAGGCACCGTGTAGAAAACTGGGTACACAAGCAAAGAATAAAGCACAAGTCAGTCTTACACCATGTCCATGAAATACAAGATAGATATCACCTCCCAGAAAGAATACAAGATATACAGAAAGTAGTAAGGAATTTACCACCACATACCCACTTAAAAACACCAGAAGTACAGATGAAATTTTTAGATGGAACAATCAAACAGTCCGACCCAGTCAGTCTTATGAGTGCATCACAAAGAACGTTTATGCCTACCCTGAAGAATGGTTACATGTCTATACTGACGGATCTGCATTTAAGGCCACCATCAAAGCAGGTTACGGAGTTTACATATGTTATCCAGATGGATCCTCCGACGAGCTGTTTGATGCATGCGGTGAGTTTTGCTCCAACTATGAAGCTGAAACCGTTGCACTGGAAACAGCTGTATACCATCTGAAGGCTGTATTTGATGCCTTTCCCTAAAAGGCTCAAAACATTGTCATTTTTACTGACTCATTGTCTGCCCTACAAGCTCTGGAAGGCAGTGGACACTGTAAAACTGAATTAGCCAAACTAATCCTGGATGCTGATCAGCTTATCACTTCCTATGGAATCAGAATAGTTATGCAGTGAATCACTGGTCACTCAAATACACCAGGTAATGACAGAGCAGACAGATTAGCAAAGAAGGGAACAAAACAAGAACAACCACTCACAGCAACAACTCTCCAAACAGCCAAAACACTCATACGAACAACAAACAAAGAAACTTGGCTGAACAGATGGGCCATGGGAAACACTGGAGGAGAGGTTTACATACACATGGCTGGTCCTGATCCTAACGACAACATCCATCTTACAAGGATGGATCAGAGCACCATTTTTCGGCTCAGAACACAACATATACCACTCAACAGCCACTTGAACAGAATGCAACCACAACACTCTCCAGGGTGCCAGCTATGTAACTACCCCCATGAAACTGTTGACCACCACCTCTTTGAGTGCCCAGCACTCGATGATGTTAGCAAAATGCTCCTTCCTCCCAGGCCAGATAAGTGGAACACCTTGTACGGAGAAACAAAACAACTTGGGAAAACATGCACATATCACTATATGGCATTGAGCCGAAGGGTGAGAGCCCAAGCGCCGCTGGATCAATAACAACATCAACAACAACATCAACGACCTCGGAACACTGCATAAGAAAGTGAAGAAGTCAAAGCTGGCTGACTTACACTGTTATTGCTTTGAGTTTGCCGGTCAGAGAATATTCGTAAGAACACAAATAAACAAAGAAGGAAATCCGGAGCGCGTGAGTCATAAACACATAACGGAAAGAAAACCGATAAATGGTTGTCACTTGAAAGAAAGAAATAAGGACGGACGGACAGGCGGGCAGACAGAAAGACAGACAGAAAGAAGGAAAGAAAGAAAGAAGGTGTGCAAGAAAGAAAGAAAAAGAGAGAAACAAGAAAGAAAGAAAAAGAAGTGTGAGACACACAAATAGTAAGTAAAGTAATATACACTCTGTGGATTCTAACCATGTTCACCCGAACGTCACCATCGCATCGCTGCGAGAATCAACCGTACTACGACATACGACCAGCTAATCACTCAAATAAAAGGTATAGTCGCTTTGGGTCCTCCACATATGACGTCACGTAATTTTTACCATTTAAACCCCCCTCCCCCCACACACACTTCATCACAAAAACCCAGACCCATTTCGTGTGACGTCACACATCTCCCCCCCACCCCCCCCCCACCCCCCCCCCCCCCCCCCCACCCCTCCACCTTATTTTAAGAGAAATAGTGTTTAAGTAATCCGGCGTTTACAACTATTTTTTCTTGTATGTGTCGCCTCCCAACACGAGACAGGGCACAATCCATGACCTTACCAGGTAAATGTTTTCGCATTTTTTCCCTACCAAAAAAAAAAAATAATAATGAAAAAAAATATTTATTTCACATCAGACCTAATAATTTTAACCTGCTGCACGTCTGTGCCTTTCTCTCATCGGACTGTTGTCTAGTGTTAACCTGCTATTATTTTATTTAATTTCCTTTACAAATCAAATTTTTATCAATAGTTTACTTGATCTGCATTTTTTAAAGGTATGTATTACAATATATATATATATTTACAAATCAGTTTGGTAAGGTTTGGTTTTGAGCACCACGCGCATTGTACGCGGACAACTCCATCAGTGCTCCGATCTCCTCCCTTAGATCACACAAGGAGGATCTCAGCACAGTGCACGAACTCCGTGGCACCAGTTAGGACCCCACTATGTTTATACAGGAATCACACATTCTATAAATATTTTTGTGGTGGGTAGGTTTCTTAATTTTTTTACATTTTGCCAGGGCAGCGGCCGTATGACCTACTCTTACGATTTCCAACTGCCAAGGTATTTTTAACGTGCACAACTTTCACACAGGACCTCCTATTTTTTTCGTCCTTATCCGAGAAGGCTAGGCATCCGATTTCACTAGCCATGACATCATCAGGAACAACTGGCTCTGAAGAAAAAAAATTCCATCAATCATATTTCCTGTACTGGGAGCGAACCCGGTCCCTTTATAATTAGTGGCGGACGCCATACCTGTTAGCAACTCCGACCTCTATACAAATCAGTTAAAACCCGATAAAGGTTACCACAATTATCTGATATTTCAGATGAGGTTATAATAATAATAATAATAATAAAAGTCGTCAATGAGGGATATTATTGCAGATAAAAGTAGATTATGAGAAATGAGGTTACAAAATCTATTTTTTTTCAGACATCATTTATGACAGAAGCGATCCTCACTCATATTTTTATGTGAAGTCATATTTCTTTAAACACTCTTCCCTCCCTTCGTCACTAAATTTTGGAACCCCCCCCCCCCCTCCCCTCCCCTAACGTCATATGTGGACGACCCCTTTCACGATAAAACTTGTACTTTTGTGTTATTGGGGTCGAAGTGGCGTCTACCTTGAATTCTAAAGGTACCAGGTTTGATTCCCAGTAGAGGGGATATAATTTATGACAATTTATTTCTTCAGAACCAGTGGTCCTAATGATGTCATACTCCCCCCTGGTCTCCTGGGTTGTGAGATCAGATGCCTAGCCTTCTCGGATTAGGGCGAAAAAATAGGAGATCCCGTGTACATGTTGCGCACCTTAAAAATCCCACGGCCGTTGGAAATTGTAAAGAGTAGGTCGTAAGGCCGCTGCCCTGGCAACATTTACAAATTAAAAACCTACCCACCACAAACATATTTATAGAATGTGTGATTCCTATATACACACATTGGGGTTCTCGCCGGTGCTACATAGTTCGTGCACTGTGCTGAGATTCCCCGTGTGATCTGTAGGAGGAGATCGAAGCACTGATGGAGTTATCCGTGTGCAATGAAGATGGTCCTTAAAACCAAACCAAACCAAACCAAACCAAACCAAACTTTTGTGATGTCTCCTTACCTCTTTCTTTTTATCTCGCGAGAGAATACCAATGTTTGTTTTCACTTTATCATTGGCCAAATACTAATCGACTTTTTTCTGTCTTGGATTTTTGAGTCGAATTATTTCCTTCGCTTGACTTGTCCATATTGCTTCGTTGAAATATTTTGTGGCTTCAAATTTCCTCAGAATGGGGTAGCCAGCACACCACGCCCAACCCTCATTAGTTGCCTTTTACGACATGCGCGGTAACTTAGTTACTACTATTCTGTGCTCCACTTACGGGGCCCGGTAGCACAAGGAGACAAGTGGCGGTGAAACAAGAAATGAGAAGAAGACGCTGGCGATGGATAGGACACACACTGAGGAAATCTGTTGATAGCATTACAAGGCAGTTTTTGTTTTAGAATCCTTAGGGTAAGAGAGTTAGACGGAGGAGCAAGGAACATATGGAGAAGAGAACTGGAGACACACATAAAGTGGGGTGAAGAGACATGGTAACAATATAGGCACAGGTAAAGGAAAGAACAAAAACAACTCAGATGTTACACACTATCATAAATGGGTGCTTGCGTAGTATAGAACAGTGGTTCCCAACCTGTGTTCAATGGGCCACTTGTGGACCGCGGCGCATTATCAGGTGGTCCGCGGCTGCGTTATCGATATGGTATCAAGTGCTTTGATTTTGCTCTGATCCTCCCTACGTTATTAGTGATCGAATATTATATGCGATACTTTGTTATTACCACCTTGTGTTATTGAATATAGGCCTTTTCATCTATCGAATAAAAACAGTTAAGTGTTTATGGCATTGCGATATTACATATAACCTGATTGTCTGCATCTTATATGTAGTTGGAAAAGTGGTCCTTAGATGTAAAAAGGTTGGGAACCACTGGTATAGAAGGACTGAAATGGTATGGCACGAATGTGGCCGTGAAGGAAAACCGTAGACTTGTAGTACACAGAACCCCGACTGCATAGGGTAAAAGGGGGTAAAGATCCCGTTACACGCCTATTGAGGCATATTGGGAATATGGTGTTAAGCCCATATTTTCTTGACCATCGGCACACTAGGGGTGATGTGGTCAGCATCACGCCGGCCGCCTTAACCTTCCCAGAGTTCCTCTGGTACCCAATTCATGAGGCTGGGTCGACCCCGGAGCCGTTTGCGGTCTAAAAAATCCTACCTCAACTGGGGATCGAACCATGGACCACCGAGCTAGGAAGCCAGTGCGCTAACCACTGTGCTACCACGGCTCCACCACTGCATAGGCTGCAATATAAACCGAAAAGTGAGGATGGGCTGCTAAACGATCACTAATGTGGAACATGACAAGAATCAGATATGTGCCAGTGGAACAAGGATTGAGAAGACGACAACGCTGGTGATGATTGGATCCTCATTGAGGACACTTACTAATAGCATTACAAGGCAGACCTTCGTCTGAAAACCCCACGGTTAGAGAGATACAGGCAAAGCAAAAGACACATGGAGAAGAGAACGTAACAGACATGAAAGGAGGTTGGAGGGGGTGTAAGAAAAAAATGGCAAGACCTAGCTCGCTGGGATTGATTTAAAAATCGTAATCGATTAATCGAATTTCTTTAATTGAAGATTTATTGATCAATTTCAAAAATTTGATGTTTAAAAAAAATAATAATAATTAATCTTTTTAATTAAATCACTAAGGACTTTATTTATTTTACTTGTTATAAGGCAACATCGTCCTGAAAATATAATGAAAATACTGAAAAGTTACAACCAAACAATTGATTATTATTGACCATACTTGCCAAAGTCCACATCACTAACGGAGCAAATTCTCTCGCATTTGAGGAAAAACATAAACATTGTGTAGTGGGTTTGATGGTATTGTATGATGGTGATATTACTAAATGTAATGTATGAGGCCAGCTGTGAAGGCTCCTGAGATAAAATGTAGTTGTGAATTGTCAGAAGGCCTTTCTTGCTACCACTACGACCTCACACTCAATTTTTTTTCTTAATGAATGTAGCTATGTAAAATGTCTAGGGTAATGATATGTAATGTGGTGTGATAGTTATAGATACACCCACAGATATTTAAGCAGACTAATAATATTTAACAAATATTATAATACACTGAACTAACTCAAGAGTGTAAAATTTTTGATAGAATTATATTACATTTATTTTGTTCTGGATCAAGTTTTTATGTTGACCAGAACTTTTTGTTAAAAAAAGGATTTAAAATTATGAAAGAAATGCATGGAATGTTACATAATAAATGCAAGAGTGTACATATATAAGTACTAGACTAGTTAGTTTTATTAAAATGTTCTAGTAGTCATCTACTTGGGAGGATAGTTAATGCTTGTGCTGTTGGGGTGGCCTCATCACACCTGTCTATATTGACTACACAGTGTCCAGTAAATTACAGGAATTTTATGGGGTATTAGTAACTAAAAGGCGTTGGTGAACTTCCAGCAGACCAGAGGCTCACTCAACTTGCATATGTAGCTCTGGTGCTGAAATCTGGTAGTCCCACCTCTCCGTGCTGGCGGGCAATAATAGTGGTCTCTGTCACAACGTACTGCACAGATACACTCGAGTAAAATCACCAACTGAATGGACACCGCCTTGTTGACAGCTGAAACTCACAGCTCTGCAATCAAAGTATTGGCTATGTGTCAAAATTCTATTCTCTACCCACGTCTGGACACAACACGGACACAACAACCACATCATACAGACAGGTCAGATCTCTCTGACCAAACAGCACATTTACCATGGTGGTTTTACATCAGATAGGTCCTCCCAGACTATAGATTCTGAAAAATATTTATTAGTTTCCTTCCCTAAAAGTGGATAGGTAATATGTTTCATTATTCTCAACACTTGATCTGTCTTTCCTAACCCTTGCTGGAGTTTATGTATATTGTTGGTCCCTAGACCCTGACTTGGGCGGGGGGTCTAGAGCAAATCCCTACTTGTTTGTAAGGCTAGATTTCGATATGGCAGTATCAAATCACTCGAACATTAAACAATATTCAAAATATACAAAGAAATAATTTCAATCTTACCAGATTATGAATAAAGAACACAGAAATGCTAGCAAAACTCAGCTGAGCTGCTGGCTATAGTATGGCGTCCCTGAACTTATTTCACTTTCTTTCATTTGGAAATCACCACACTTTAAAATACTGTGTCTATCATCGAACAACTATTGAGGAATGGCCCCACTTGCGCGTCTGAGCGCCGATAAAATGATTGTCTGTGGCCAATCACTGCCTAGGTTTATTTCAAATTCAAATTTCCTACCCTAAAGTCATTTCAGTCATGCTTCAGTCAAGTATGGATGTTTATCTGTTAGTCTGTCCGTCTCTACTTGTTTTTTTTCAAAAACGTACTTGATTTTTGAACCAACCTTTCTCTCCCCTCCAAAATTTTGTCGTTAAAAGTTATATTTAGACACAGCTCCCACCAATGTCCCTTCGCTTCCCTACTAAGTAGATTTGAACACCTGCGTCTCATGGTCGTGTTTTTGTGTGCAAATAGCGACACTTTTTATTCCATACAGTCTGTCGCTGATGTGAACAACACTGTCTTTTGTCATTATCTTCAATATTATCTATCCGTCTGTAAAATTAAGAACATATTAGTTCACTGCTCAGAATGGGCCATCCGGCCAGCTAATTTTTATATTCCTAACATTAATATTACGAAAAAGTTACTTTTTAATTTTTGTAATATTCCAAACATCTGCGTTCTGCCGCTGAATTCAAATCAAAGGCTTGGTATCGCAAAAGCGACCAATAAATGACTGTGGCGTAACATATCCAAGGTCCCTTCTGTCGAGTTCCTTACTTTATGTCAACTTGGGAAACGTGACTTTTCTCCGTTTCCCCCCCCCCCCCCCCCCCCCCCCCCCCCCCCCCCCCCCCCCTCCCCCCCCCACCGCCCCCCCCCCCCCCCCACTACGCCCCCCCCCCCCCCCCCCCCTCCCCGCCCCCTCCCTCCCCCCCCCCCCCCCCCCCCCCCCCCCCCCCCCCCCCAATTGCGTCTCCTTAGCCTTTCTAGTCTCACGCAATCTTTCCAGTCATATTTTTTCCTTTTTATCCGCCGTTCCCCTCCTGTCCAGCAAGTCAATTTTTATGGAGGGTGATGACCCGCGGTCTGGGCGATCATGTACTATCAGCAGCCTACGCATTATGTTTTTATCCTTACATGTTATCTTTGGAGGTATTTTACCGTTGTATCTCTGTCAATTTCACTACACATCTCCCCACTTGAAAACATGCCTATGGCAAGTTCCAAAACCAGCGATACACATAGGTAAAATTACTCCTCACGTCTGCCACTACTCTAATTTTGATCACAGGGGTGCCGACTGAGGAAATCTGCACCGACATTCAATTTACGGCTTGCATAAGCGACTGGTTTCAGTTCCCCATCAGGTGAAGATGATCTTTGCAACAAAGCCCCTCCTAGTCCTACATTACTTGCATCGGTTCTTAAGACAAAGTCCTGTGTCAAATCAGGCAGTTTGAGAATAGGCTTGCTAGTGAGTTTTTTCCTTTAACTCTTGGAACGCTAGTTCACATTGTGCAGTCCAAATAATTTTATCTGGAAGTCCCTTGCGAGTCAGATCAGTCAGAGGAGCACAAATAGCGTTAAAATTCTTGATGTATTTCTGATAAAATCCGCATAACGACACAAATGATCGCACGTCCTTTTTTGTTTGCGGCCTAGGTGCTCTCTGCAGTTTTTCCAAGTTCTTAGGATCAGGGGTCATATTACCCTGATATACCGTGTGTCCCAAGAATTCCAACTCTTTGCATCCAATACAACATTTTGTTGGCCTAGCAGTTAAGTTCGCCTCCCGAAGTCTATCAAACAACATCTCCAGAGCTTCAATGTGTTCTTCAAATGTCTCTGTGGCGACGAGAATATCATCCATGAAATTCGTGATACATGGGTTATTCAGGGGATCCAACAATTTGCGCATCATCCTTGAAAACACACTCGGAGCATTTTTCAGTCCGAATGGTAGCATATTGAATTCATAATGTCCATCCGAAGTGCTAAAAGCCAAATAAGGTCTCACTTCAGGCTTCACTGGGATCTGGTAATAGCCTTTACTAAGATCCACCTTTGAAAAGTATTTTGCCTTGTTCAGTCTGGCAAATAACTGTTTTGTGTCTGGTAATGGATCCACTTGTCCTTCTGTGACAGCATTCAGTTTCCTGTAATCTATGCACAGTCTGTGTTCCCCAGACGGTTTTCTCAACAAAACGACACTAGAACTAAAAGATGATTCACTGTGCGAAATAATCCCCTCCTTCAACAAATACTCTATTTCTTCCTTCAATGCCTTCTCCTTCGCGAACGGAATAGAATAGGCTCTCATACAGATTGGGTTTGAGTCTACCAGTTTCATGTCATACTGTAGCAAATTTGTATGGCCTGGTTTATCTGTTAATACATCTGTATGTTCCTCCAGAACTTGTTGAACTCTCTCCCTCTGGTTTTTAGTCAGGTGCTTACTGACTTTTACCTGTGCTGCGGTTTCACAAGGATGTAATGGGTATTCATGTGAGGTGAGTGGTTCCTTTTGCATCTGAGTTGCAATAGCTAAGGTCAATAAGGGGGTGCTTTCCTGGAGTGGTCTGTCCAGATACTTCTTTAACAGGTTTACATGATAAACTTTCTCCTTCCCCTTTTTGTCAATTTTATAGTTTGTTCTAGACACCTTCTCTAGAACCGTATATGGACCTTGCCAACCAATTTGTAATTTATTCTGGCTTCCGGGTAGTAGAAGCAGCACCTTCTCTCCGACTGCCAGTTCCCTGTCCTTTGCCTTCCTATTAAAATATGCTGCATGTTTCTTCCTGGCTTGCTTCAAATTATCATTTGCCAGTTTCCATCCAGCTTTCAAACGAGTGGTCAGTTCGTTCACGTATTGATACGATGAGGTAAGTCTCTTCCGCCTTCTCATCTGTCCAGGTCCTTAATAGAGCTTCTAATGGACCTTTTATTGGCCTACCAAATAGCAGAGTTGCGGGAGCCATCCCGGTTGAACTATGTGGTACCTCCCGGTACGCAAACAATGCGGCGGGCAGGAATTGATCCCACAGATCCGGTTTTTCGTGTGCCAGCTTTCTCAGGATAGAAATGAGAGTCCCGTTGAACCTCTCTACCTGGCCGTTCCCTTGTGGATGGTACGGACTACAATGAAAGTGTCTGGCTTGAAATAGCTTAAAAACTTCTTCCGTTAGTTTCCCCTTGAACTGAGAACCATTATCCGTCAAGATTTGATGCGGGAATCCTAATCGGGTAAATATTGTAAGTAGTGCCTCTGCTACATGTTTTGAATCAATTGATGGCAGGGCTACCGCCTCTCCCCCACATAGAACAAGTGTCCACCAGAGTAAGGATGTAACTGTTCCTCCTCTTGGTCCGAGTGAGAGGTCCTACAATATCCACTGCAACCCTCTCAAAAGGTGTTCCCACTATGGGCATTTCCCCTAGAGTTGCAGGAGCAGTCCAGTGCTTTGGAGCTACCCTTTGACATTCTGGGCAGGATTTGACATATCTTTTTATATCCTCCGTTATCCCTGGCCAGAAGTAATGACAAGCTATACGCTGTCCTGTGGCGCTGATCCCCATGTGACCACTGAAGGGAATCGCATGCCCGAGTTCCATCACTTTATCTCTATATGAAGTGGGAAGAACCAGCTGGTTGTGACCATTTGTTCCAGTTCCGGCCTTCCTGTATAAGAGTTTGTTCTTCATGAAATATTCCCCCTTGCTCGGAGGTGTGTGGCATTTGGGCAATTTTTTAAAACAGGGCTTGAGTGTCCTATCCTCAGCCTGCGCCTTCCTCATCTCCTCTGGATGAGCATTTATAGGTTCACCTTCTTCCTCCTTCTTCTGTGACCTGGTCTGCACTGTCGCCATGATCACAGGTTTCTCGGGATTCCCCAAGAAGACGTATCTACACCCCAATATCAGAGGGTAGATTGGTTCATCTATCACTGCTGCTCTGATTTCTCCTTCCACATAGCGAGTTTTCACACCGTTATCCTTGCGATGGGAAGTGTCATGAGTGGTATGTCCTTAGTCGCCCCTTGTATTTCCACTGTTTCTGTGGTATACTGACTTGGGTCCACTAGGCTAGACTTCACAACTGAATCATAATCCAAACCTGTATCATAAAGGCACCTTATGGTGACCCCATTACAAATAACATCCTCACAAACTGGGGGGTGATAAGGTTCCTGTTGTCCATTAGGATTAACCTTTAATCTTCGCGTCCCCGACTTCATTGCAGCAATGTTTGAAGGTTTCCTTCTACAAAATTCGGTGTTATGGTTATCCTTCTTGCACCATTTACACCATCTTTTTCCTTGGTTCAACGGTTTTCTTTCATTGAACTTTTGGTCATTGAACTGTGAGTTTCTGTCGCGATAGTCATTTCTTGGCCGCTCAAAGTTTGTCCTACCTTTATTTCCCTGCTCTCTATTATGAAATTTATTAAATTGCTGTGGAGCTTTAAAATTGTCTATGTGCTTCTTTTTAGCACCACTTACCTCTGCCTGAGCTGCCTGATACCTCTCAGCAACATTTAAAATTTCCCCCAACTTCTCTGCACCTTGTTCCATGAGAAATTTTCTCATGTCTGGAGCCATGGACTCTCTCAATTGCTCAATCATGATCATTTCTTTAAGATCTTGGGTCTTCCCCAGAGCCGTCCATTTCTCCAAATAGGTTTCTAGTCTAGCAGAGAATTGGTGGTATGTCTCCCCAGACAACAGTTTGGCATTTCTAAATTTCTTACGATAAAATTCACCATTCTTCTCGTACCTTAATAACAAAGCCTGCTTTAACATGTCATAATTGTCTTGGTCTTCCCTGTTCATTTTGGCAAATACTTCATAAGAAGTACCTCTCAATCCCTGTGATAGCTTTACACTCCACCTCTCTCTCTCTAACCCATATTTAGTAGCTAATAACTCAAAACGTCCTAGGTACCCCTCTATGTCATCGTCTTTTTCAACAAAATGGTCTAAATGAAACCCCATAGCTAGTTTGAGGCTCCCAGACTGGGCGTAGCATCTGAGGCAAAAGGGCTGGCACCATTTTCAGGAGCCGGGCCTTGTAATTCCAGCTCCCTTAGTCGTAATTCGTGCTCCCTTTGCAACCTTCTATCTTCTGCCTCCCTTTCGGCAGTCAACCTTTTTTCTTCTGCCTCCCTTTCGGCAGTCAACCTTTTTTCTTCTGCCTCCCTTTGCTGTCGTTTTTCTTCTGCCTCAATCTGCAGCCTCTTAATTTCTCTATCAGCCTCAATTTGTAACCTCTTCTCTTCAGCTACCTTTCTATCTTCCCTTTCAATATATTTATCACATTCAGCCGTTACATATTGAATTAAAATTTGACCATCCATTCCCATCTCCTTTGCGGTCAGCACAGCAGCTGATCGGAATTTTGCTAGCTCCGCCATACTTTTCAGACAATATAATAATATACAAGCTAAATCTCTAACCAGTAAATACACTAAGTACTTCTTATGACTATAGTCTAACTAATTCTAACTAACCAGTTAACTAATTAATTATCACTGGCTGTGAAGATTCACCAACTTTTATCTGCAGGGACACTTTTAATTTTAAAGGGAATTTCACAATTTTTTTTCCCTAATTTTATTTCTCCAACCAGGAGATCCTAATATTACTGTTGGGCTAATTATCCCTGGACAAGACCCCAATGTATGTAGTGGGTTTGATGGTATTGTATGATGGTGATATTACTAAATGTAATGTATGAGGCCAGCTGTGAAGGCTCCTGAGATAAAATGTAGTTGTGAATTGTCAGAAGGCCTTTCTTGCTACCACTACGACCTCACACTCAATTTTTTTTCTTAATGAATGTAGCTATGTAAAATGTCTAGGGTAATGATATGTAATGTGGTGTGATAGTTATAGATACACCCACAGATATTTAAGCAGACTAATAATATTTAACAAATATTATAATACACTGAACTAACTCAAGAGTGTAAAATTTTTGATAGAATTATATTACATTTATTTTGTTCTGGATCAAGTTTTTATGTTGACCAGAACTTTTTGTTAAAAAAAGGATTTAAAATTATGAAAGAAATGCATGGAATGTTACATAATAAATGCAAGAGTGTACATATATAAGTACTAGACTAGTTAGTTTTATTAAAATGTTCTAGTAGTCATCTACTTGGGAGGATAGTTAATGCTTGTGCTGTTGGGGTGGCCTCATCACACCTATCTATATTGACTACACAGTGTCCAGTAAATTACATGAATTTTATGGGGTATTAGTAACTAAAAGGCGTTGGTGAACTTCCAGCAGACCAGACGCTCACTCAACTTGCATATGTAGCTCTGGTGCTGAAATCTGGTAGTCCCACCTCTCCGTGCTGGCGGGCAATAATAGTGGTCTCTGTCACAACGTACTGCACAGATACACTCGAGTAAAATCACCAACTGAATGGACACCGCCTTGTTGACAGCTGAAACTCACAGCTCTGCAATCAAAGTATTGGCTATGTGTCAAAATTCTATTCTCTACCCACGTCTGGACACAACACGGACACAACAACCACATCATACAGACAGGTCAGATCTCTCTGACCAAACAGCACATTTACCATGGTGGTTTTACCTCAGATAGGTCCTCCCAGACTATAGATTCTGAAAAATATTTATTAGTTTCCTTCTCTAAAAGTGGATAGGTAATATGTTTCATTATTCTCAACACTTGATCTGTCTTTCCTAACCCTTGCTGGAGTTTATGTATATTGTTGGTCCCTAGACCCTGACTTGGGCGGGGGGTCTAGAGCAAATCCCTACTTGTTTGTAAGGCTAGATTTCGATATGGCAGTATCAAATCACTCGAACATTAAACAATATTCAAAATATACAAAGAAATAATTTCAATCTTACCAGATTATGAATAAAGAACACAGAAATGCTAGCAAAACTCAGCTGAGCTGCTGGCTATAGTATGGCGTCCCTGAACTTATTTCACTTTCTTTCATTTGGAAATCACCACACTTTAAAATACTGTGTCTATCATCGAACAACTATTGAGGAATGGCCCCACTTGCGCGTCTGAGCACCGATAAAATGATTGTCTGTGGCCAATCACTGCCTAGGTTTATTTCAAATTCAAATTTCCTACCCTAAAGTCATTTCAGTCATGCTTCAGTCAAGTATGGATGTTTATCTGTTAGTCTGTCCGTCTCTACTTGTTTTTTTTTTCAAAAACGTACTTGATTTTTGAACCAACCTTTCTCTCCCCTCCAAAATTTTGTCGTTAAAAGTTATATTTAGACACAGCTCCCACCAATGTCCCTTCGCTTCCCTACTAAGTAGATCTGAACACCTGCGTCTCATGGTCGTGTTTTTTTGTGCAAATAGCGACACTTTTTATTCCATACAGTCTGTCGCTGATGTGAACAACACTGTCTTTTGTCATTATCTTCAATATTATCTATCCGTCTGTAAAATTAAGAACATATTAGTTCACTGCTCAGAATGGGCCATCCGGCCAGCTAATTTTTATATTCCTAACATTAATATTACGAAAAAGTTACTTTTTAATTTTTGTAATATTCCAAACATCTGCGTTCTGCCGCTGAATTCAAATCAAAGGCTTGGTATCGCAAAAGCGACCAATAAATGACTGTGGCGTAACATATCCAAGGTCCCTTCTGTCGAGTTCCTTACTTTATGTCAACTTGGGAAACGTGACTTTTCTCCGTTTCCCCCCCAATTGCGTCTCCTTAGCCTTTCTAGTCTCACGCAATCTTTCCAGTCATATTTTTTCCTTTTTATCCGCCGTTCCCCTCCTGTCCAGCAAGTCAATTTTTATGGAGGGTGATGACCCGCGGTCTGGGCGATCATGTACTATCAGCAGCCTACGCATTATGTTTTTATCCTTACATGTTATCTTTGGAGGTATTTTACCGTTGTATCTCTGTCAATTTCACTACACATTGCTAAAAATGGAAAAATCAATTAAAATTGAAAAAAAAAAAGGTTTTTTTTTTAATCAATTAATCGATTTAAATGTTTGACTGATTATTTAATCGGTAAAAATTCCAACCCTTCTTTGAGCTGATAAGACAGTAAGTTTGTTGACCTGTGATCCTTGGGGAGCCGAAAACTGATGTTGATGATGAACTGCTAATTGACAGGGGCAGTAACACACCATTACCTAAATGACTCAGACAAAGGGAGTTTACTGGGGTGCAGGCAGTCCAGCATCGCTTCTCTCCACCTTCTGTACTTGATCAAAGTGTCTAACTTCCGGCGAGGCGTGTTCGAACTTACGATGAGCAATGGTATTTGAGATCTGTATGGGAATTTGTTACTGGGCTCACAGGTCAGCCTGGACACGGCGCGGAGATCTGTATGCCTGAAAATAGACAAAAAATGTGACTGGGGTTTGTTTTGTTGACTGTTAGTGCCACATTAGACACAAGCAGATCATCATCTTCAGCTGCATCATTACCACCACCGTTAAACTCCCTAAGGAGCATAGGCCACCAAAAACATATGTCTTTCTCCAGTTCTCTTCTCCATGTGTTCATTGATCTTCCTATGCCCCTCTTACCCTGGGGATTCTAGAGCAAGGACTGCCTGGTAATGTCTTCAACAGCTTTCCTCAGCGTGTGCCCCTACCCCTCTACCTAATCTTCTTCTCATCTCTTGTTCCCCCTAGTTCTTGTCATCAGTTCCACATTAGTGATCTTGTCATACCACTTCCATCCTACAAATCATCCATTTATCAAAGTACGTAGCTTTTTATTTGATGATTTTTTTGTTCTCCATGTTTCAGAGCCATACAATAGAACTGACTTGACATTTGACTTGAAGATTCTTATTTTTGTTAGACCTGATTTCTTGTGATCTCCATATGTTTCCACAGGCAACTGACTTTGCTTGGATGTAAATTGTAGAGATTATATGACGTAGAGTCGCAATGCACACCTCTTGAAACGGCTGAAATATCCGCTATATTACTGCTACTAAATGCAGCTCAATAACCTTTGGTGATGATTCAGTTGGCTTAATTATGATCTACAAATTCTTCTTTCCTTTTCGCTTCTTTTGGTGCCTGCAGCCATCGCTGTAACAAGACTGTAAAGTGCAATTTTTACTATCTTGCAATATAATACATTTATATACTTATTATGTTCGCAAATATTTTGTAAACAAAGTATTTCCTTTTTTAAGTGCTTAAGGAGAAGTCATTTTTGAGTTACTTCCCTTGAAATGAGTTCCGTCATCTTCGATCGGACTCCGCGGACGAATTTAGGCCTACTGCGATTTATTCTTTGCCTGGGTAGGAATAGATTGTTCTTGCTTCAGTATATCTATGGCCTGAATTTATACGTAGTGTTTGTATGAGTAGGACGAGTCTGTCTTATATATGGATATCTTTACATTTCTAAGGCGAACTATGTTGGTTGTCGCTAGAAAAGGTCAAAGGCTATGCAGCGGAAGTATCGCTAGCAAGGGGTGTGATTCATGGCTGTCATCCTGTCGGGATGTCGAATTTTGTTGTAGCCGGCCTATCGCCGAAAAAGTGATCTATAAGTAGATGGGGAAAGTGATAGTCATTTAGACATGTTGTATGTACTTTACCCCAGTGTTTATTCTCTTTTGCCAAGGAATGGCAAAGTTATATTTCGCATAGAAAGGTAAAACCACAATTTATTATGAACTTGGGCTTCGCCATCGTTGTCGATAAGCAGATGCACAGTGGTACTTTTGAAAAAAATATTTATTCAAAGGAAGATGACATTCCTATGTATCAGCACTAGATTATATGATATTATTCAATTACCTCTATGATTGAAGCTATGAAGAAATGAGGACATTTAACGAATGACCAATTTTGGTCTGTATCCAATAGTGAGTGAAGCTCACGAGAGAAGCACAGCCATGTTGAAATTCATATACTTTGTATTTATCGAGTGAGAAAAAGGGATGCCTGTACTATCGCTCGATGAACCAAGAGATCACTGCTACATGTGAGAACCCATGTCTGGGATTCCTATATCTTTATGGAAAATATATATATTGAACTTTACGTGAAGGGATATTCGCTAGACGAGGTTAGGTCTAGGAGCCTTCCTATATATTGGTTATGGACTGACGTGCCCAGTCAGTAAAGCCAGATGATTTACATGATGGAACTCTGAATGCTTATTTACGAATGCTCCATTATGATATTTGCCAAGCATGAATGCTAACTTAAGATGATATTCCTGTGATCAACATTATGCTGTCTATGTCGACATTTGTTCCTGTAACCATACACGTACTGTCCAAGTGTGCGTCCCATTAAATGTTATAAAAAGACCACCGTAGTTCCAGTACTTCTTGAATTCGAACAGTGTGAGTATGAGTGATGTACTACCAACCTGTCAACTCTATCGAATCATTCTACCATTCGCGTACTGACATTCAGATACACACTCATTGTCTACACTCACATTCTTGTCGGAGCCTCATCACGTTCCAGGACAAGATGACCTGTATGACCAAAACTGTGCTGGGTTTAATGAGTTGACAATCGTTACACTTTACTACACCAGTCCCAACATCTACATTTATCGACTGGTGGACATTCACGCCATTTAACAAATAAAACGTGATTCAACAACTAGTAGCCAGTATGAATTAACAACTACACAGAGTTTAACAACTGGTGTGCCAGCTTCCTGGGTCAACCTGCACAGTGACCATATTGAGAAGTAAACTACTGAGACCAGACGTTCCTTGGGGTCTGTTACGACACACAAATACGTCAACAGTACAACTCTACAGTGATGTCAGCGTGACCTGTCCTGTCGAGAGTATGCAGTAACTAGGTCAGCGTTTGTTGACATTTGGTTCGTTGGACATTTGCCATACAACTGACAGTGTTACACAGCAAGCTTGGTTGAAACATAGAACATTACACATCAGGACTGGAGAATATTTGACAGTGTTTGCGAAAGGAAATGTTATTGAACTGAGAAGTCCTACATCGATTGTTATCATTCACATCAACGATGGATCTTCTATTTCTGTGTTGAATTAAAAATAATTAGACCAGAAGTATTTGTTTAATAAAGTACCACAGTACTGTACTATTAGGCAGTGTAACTGAGCCTTCATTCCAACACATTCTTTCTGCAACACTCTATTTACATCATATTGCCATACTATTTATGCATTTATGTATTTATGTTTAAATATTTATATGTGATATTTGTTTGTATCCAGCGGGTTGTTGTTTTGGTTGGGCGGTGTCACACAACAGAGTATCCCACGTAATAGAGGGTCTGAGGTGTGCGTTTCTATAGGTGCAATTTTCTTAATTGAAAATTTGCTGCGACAGCTGTTGCTATTAGTGTTAGCTGTGAAGACTGTACTCATTGTTGTTTTTGTAATATTCCTCTGTTCTTTAGTTTGTTTTGATTTGTTTGTAATTTGTTGGTCTACCCTATTCTATCTTTCAGTTCTATTCTCAATTTATATTTATATACTGTGGCGTTATTTGTATTTGTTATCCTCTTGCGGTTTATCTTTTATTGTTTTCTCATCTGATTTATTTCATTTCCGCAAATGTTTTCATGTTCTTCTGTATAACTGTTTTGTTTTGTGCCTGATCGACATACACTATTTAAAATATAGTTGATCATATAAATTGATGTACAAGAATCAACTGATAGTTAATTGCTATTACTAAAGGTACACAGTTGATGATATAAAACACTATTTCTAGTGCACAGCACTTATATTATAGAGTGAACCAGCAACTTATAGCTGTTATTATATAAGGATTTATACAAGACCTTTGTAAGGCTTGTTTCCCACAGTGATTGGGATAGTTAAGTACTATTTTCCACAGGTTACAAAGTTATCATACAAGGTCTTTGATTAAGACTAAGAAAGTGAATTTATTTACTTTTGCAAATTACTGATCTTATTAGACAAGATGTCTACATTAGATTATTTTATCACACAAGGCAAGGTTCTTGATAAGACTGGTCAGCAATTAGAAGAATGGGCAGTTGCTCAATATGACAAAGCATTAGCTGCTGCTGCTGAAGAAAGAAAATCATTGATTGAAGAAAAGAAATTAGCAGCTGAGGAGAAAAGATTAGAAGCTGAGGAAAAAAAATTACAAAGAGAATATGAACAAAAGAAATTGCAGATACAGACTGATGAAAAAAGATTCCAGATGGAAATGGAAAAAGAGAAAAGAAAAGATGAAGCTGCTGCAGAAGAAAAAAAATGAGAACATGAACACAAAAAAGAACTTTTAGCATTTGAGTTAGAAAAGTTAAAGTTAACAAACATAAGTGATGGTAATCAAGCATCTGGTGGTAATGGTAAACCCTTTACTTACAAGGTCAAGGTACCAGCGTTCAACCCTTCCAGTGATGACATAACATTCTGGCTAAACAGATTTGAACGCTCTTGTCGAGCCCATAATGTGGACAAATCACAATATGCTAACCAGTTATCAGAAAATCTGAAAGGTGATTCTCTGACTAGTTTAAGTTTGGTTGAAGAGGCTGACAAAGATAACTATGATGTTATTAGGGCAGCCTTATTAAAGAAGTATCAGTTGTCTGAAGAGGGTTATCGGAAGTTGTTTAAGACAATGGTTCCTGAGGCAGGTGTAGAATTCTCAGAATTCATTGCAAGGACACGTCTTACATTTGATCGTTGGATTGAGCTATCCAAAACAGAAAAGACTTATGAAGCACTTATGGACTTGATACTCAGAGACAAGATTATGTCAAGTATAAATAAACCTTTCCTCGAATTCTTACATGAGCGTAAACCTAAGTCTCTAAAAGAAATGGAACAGTATTGTACCCAATACGTCACTGCACATCCGGACGTAGCTATTAGCAACAGTAAGGTTAAAGAAGGTATGCCAGTTGCTTCTGCAACACCATACAACCCTAATCACTCTCACAAATTTCAAGGACCTCAAAATAGGTTTAATAAAAAAGGTAACTATAACAGTTATCAGAACCAAGGTAACCAATCATTTCAGGGTTCTTCTTCGAATACCTGGAGAAGAGCTGACAGCCCTCGATTCAGGGGTGGTCATAATTACAGGAACTTTCGCAAAGGAAGTCATTCTAGAAACTATCCAAGTTTTCCTTCATGGAGACAACAGGATCATAATTACCGAGATACTCATTATAATGAATATGATGATAGTAACCAAAGGAGCTATGATTCAAACCCGAGTAGGGGTTATAATAGTGGAAACAATGATAAGTACAGAGGCAATAATAACAGAGGTAGAGCACAATTCAAAAAACATAAAGCTCATTACCAGGCGAACTCTGCACAGCAAGAGTCCCACGAAGCCTATAAACAAAATAAAGATAATGATGACTCTAATAATATGGCATGTGCCGCTTTTGATTTTGGGAGAGCATCTCAGTGCCCCCAATGCAAAACATTATTTGAGCCAACCACAGTGTCTACTTTAAGCTGTGGCCATCCTCTTCCCGCTCTTCCTGCGTCAATCGCGCATGATGGGAGGGGTTCTCTTGTCTTACACAAAGGTTTAGTAAATGACAATCCAGTCTCAGTACTTTTTGATTCTGGATGCACAACTATTGGGGTTAGGCAGTCACTCATAGATCCTTCTCATTCTACAGGCAAAGTAGTCAAATGCGTAACATTTGGCGGCACCATAGAGAAATACTCTACCGCTATCATTAGGATTGCTACTCCTTTCTTCACAGGAGATGTACACGCATGTCTTTTGCCGAATCCGATCGCTGATCTTATCATCGGTCGCATTCACGGAGTCAAAGAATGCACTCCGGAGCAAATTTCCGTTTGAGAAAATCAAAATATGCAATCTGCTAATGCAGTAGTCACTAGAGCTCAAGCTCTCAATATGCCTGAAACTTCATCTGTTGAAGATAATGAAGTGCGTAACCAAGATGATCCCTTGGTAATTTCTCGTGACTCGTTTATAAAACAACAAGAAGAAGATCCGACTCTTAAGAAATTCTTCACTCTGGTAACGAAAGGTGATCCGAATAAAGATTCAAATTGTAAATCTTGGATTACAATGAAGAATGGCGTACTGGTACGTATGGTGCAAGACTCCACTAAGTCAAGTCATTCTCAGATTCTTGTACCCAAGAATTTGAGAGTTAAGATCTTACAACATGCACACGACTCTCAGTGTGCTGGTCACATGGGTTTTTCCCGTACAAAGTCAAGAGTTCTTGCGGCTTTCTTTTGGCCTTTTGTGAACAAGGACATACGGATCTATTGTCGATCCTGTAAAGTATGTCAAGAAGTCAAATCCAAAGGTCCTCGTCATGCTGCGCCTATTCAGGCTGCAGATATCCCTATTCGTCCATTCCAGAAAATGGCGATAGACATCATTGGTCCATTCAAGATCAAATCTGCTAGAGGACATCAGTTTATCTTAACGTGTGTAGACATGTGCACACGTTGGCCAGAGGCTATCCCTCTAAAGAGCATTACTACCGCTGACATTGCAGATGCTCTTTGGCTTATATTTTCTCGGCTGGGATTCCCCGGAGAAATATTATCAGATCATGGCACCCAACTGATATCGGATACCATGTCTCAAGTAATGTCTACTCTACAGATAGAGAGATCTTTGAGTAGCATCTATCATCCTATGTCCAATGGGATGGTCGAGCGACTAAATAGAACACTTAAGAACTTATTAGGGAAGATAACTGAGGATCATCCTCAAGATTGGGATAGGGTTTTACCCGCGGCCCTCTTCGCGTACAGAGAGGTCCCCAATGAACATACAGGGTTTTCTCCCTTTGAACTTGTCTTTGGCGCGCGACCGCGCGGCCCAATGTCTTTGCTGCATGATCTTATAACAGCTGACAATATTGACGATGACACAAAATCTTCTTACGAGTATGTCATCGCGCTGAGACAAAAAATTATCGAAGCATGAAAATTGGCAACGTCCTCTTCTGAATTTGCTAAGCAGAAGGCAAGACAATTTGCTAATAAGAAGAGAACTTTACGACAACTTTGTCCTGGTGACAAAGCATTTGTTTTGCTACCTTGTCGTGAAAATAGACTCCTTATTAGTTGGAAAGGTCCGTACGATATAATATCGAAAATTTCAGATGTTGACTACATCGTCGATATCAACGGGAAGCATAAAACCTTCCACATCAATATGCTTACGGAGTTCCATGAACGTCCTGACTACCTACAGCCTATTTTCCAGGCAACGGACGATTCTCATGTCAAACATGGTCATTACTCATCACTGTCTGTAATACAGGATGAGGAAACAAGTTTTTCGGATGTTAATCTTCCGCTTCCAATGATCCCACTTCATTCTAGTGAATCATGGAAAGACGTTACTGTTTCTCCTGATTTGTCTCTAGGAGAACGGCGACAAGTTTCGTCTATGTTACAAACATTTCAGGATGTCCTCACTGACGTCCCTGGACAAACTCATGTCATTGAGCATGACATTGTTCTAACTGAACATACTCCAATTAGGGTTAGATCTTATCCTATCCCTATACATTTCCAAACACAGGTTGAAAAGGAGTTGGATGAAATGATAGATTTACAAATAATCGAACCATCCACTTCTGCATATTCTTCGCCGATGGTTATTGTTCGAAAAAAAGACAATAACATACGTCTTTGCGTTGACTATCGCAAATTGAATCAAGTTACGAAGTTCGATGCTGAACCTATGCCTTTACTAGAAGAACTACTTACTCGTCTTTCTAAATCGCATTTTTTCACTAAACTTGATTTGTCTAAAGGATATTGGCAAGTTCCATTATCCGAACGCGCCAAACCTCTTACCGCTTTCTCTACTCCCAGAGGCCTTTTCCAATGGAATTTTATGCCTTTCGGCCTTATGAACGCACCAGCTACATTTGTACGCATGATGCGTCGAATCCTATCGTATCGGTCAGATGTCATTGCTTATCTAGACGACATCTGTCTTTTCAGCGATACTTGGGAAGATCACTATTCAGGGTTAGTTGAATTATTATCAACTCTGCGTGAGTATAACCTGACAGCAAAACCATCCAAAGCTTGTATTGGCTTTAGCGAAATTGCTTTCTTAGGCCATCGAGTAGGTCACGGTTTCTTGAAGACAGAAGACCATAATATCACTAAGATACTTAACATCTCTATCCCTAGGACTAAAAAGCAAGTGCGAAGTCTTTTAGGTCTCATACAATTTTATGGACGTTTCATTCCGAATCTGTCCTCTATCATGGCACCTCTCTCTACACTATTAAAGAAAGGGTCGCCTAACATGGTTCACTGGTCTCATGAATGCCAATCTTCACTAGAGAAGATCAAAACTATGTTTTCATCACCACCTATTTTAGTGTTACCTACAACAGATAAGACATTCGTTCTTCGTAGTGACGCTTCATCCACTGGGATTGGAGCGGCACTAATGCAAGAGTACTCTGGAACTCTGCATCCTGTAATGTATATATCCAGAAAACTTAATGCTGCAGAAAGGAATTACTCGGTTTTAGACCGTGAATTATTGGCAATGGTTTGGTCAATTCTCAAACTCCAAAGATTCCTTCTGGGCGCGCATTTCGTAGTGGAAACTGACCAAAAAGCTCTTACGGCTATCCAAAGTAGGAACTTGAAGAGCTCGAGATCAACTCGATACGCAATCGCTCTTCAACCTTTTCATTTCTCGGTACGAGCTATCCGTGGTTCAGAAAATGTGATGGCGGACATTCTGTCCAGATGCCCACATGATGCCACTTAACTGTTAAATATTGGATCTTTTTAATATGTATAACTTTACAACAGTTATTTTTTGTTTCTTTACTAAGATACACATTTGTAATTTAATAATAGAATGATGATATCTCTACTTAGCGGTTTATTGATGTTTATTCACCACTGTTCTTTGATGATTGTTTCTTCATAAATCATAAATTTAAGACTATAGTGTGAATTTTTGGTATGCATTGTATAATTACCAGAATTGTATTATACGTAGATCACACCTTCCTGGAAACATTTATTCGTAGAGAAACAATTTCTCTCAGATTTTGAGATAGATTCTCACCGGTCATATTAGGAATTATAGTTATTCCTGATATTTTCATCTGCGCAGTATTCTTGCGTTGTGAGCCTATTCTACGTTGCTCCTAGATGTATTTAAAAAAAAAAATTTTTTTTTTTTCCCGGGAGGTGTGGTAAGACTGTAAAGTGCAATTTTTACTATCTTGCAATATAATACATTTATATACTTATTATGTTCGCAAATATTTTGTAAACAAAGTATTTCCTTTTTTAAGTGCTTAAGGAGAAGTCATTTTTGAGTTACTTCCCTTGAAATGAGTTCCGTCATCTTCGATCGGACTCCGCGGACGAATTTAGGCCTACTGCGATTTATTCTTTGCCTGGGTAGGAATAGATTGTTCTTGCTTCAGTATATCTATGGCCTGAATTTATACGTAGTGTTTGTATGAGTAGGACGAGTCTGTCTTATATATGGATATCTTTACATTTCTAAGGCGAACTATGTTGGTTGTCGCTAGAAAAGGTCAAAGGCTATGCAGCGGAAGTATCGCTAGCAAGGGGTGTGATTCATGGCTGTCATCCTGTCGGGATGTCGAATTTTGTTGTAGCCGGCCTATCGCCGAAAAAGTGATCTATAAGTAGATGGGGAAAAGTGATAGTCATTTAGACATGTTGTATGTACTTTACCCCAGTGTTTATTCTCTTTTGCCAAGGAATGGCAAAGTTATATTTCGCATAGAAAGGTAAAACCACAATTTATTATGAACTTGGGCTTCGCCATCGTTGTCGATAAGCAGATGCACAGTGGTACTTTTGAAAAAAAATTTATTCAAAGGAAGATGACATTCCTATGTATCAGCACTAGATTATATGATATTATTCAATTACCTCTATGATTGAAGCTATGAAGAAATGAGGACATTTAACGAATTTTGGTCTGTATCCACGAGAGAAGCACAGCCATGTTGAAATTCATATACTTTGTATTTATCGAGTGAGAAAAAGGGATGCCTGTACTATCGCTCGATGAACCAAGAGATCACTGCTACATGTGAGAACCCATGTCTGGGATTCCTATATCTTTATGGAAAATATATATATTGAACTTTACGTGAAGGGATATTCGCTAGACGAGGTTAGGTCTAGGAGCCTTCCTATATATTGGTTATGGACTGACGTGCCCAGTCAGTAAAGCCAGATGATTTACATGATGGAACTCTGAATGCTTATTTACGAATGCTCCATTATGATATTTGCCAAGCATGAATGCTAACTTAAGATGATATTCCTGTGATCAACATTATGCTGTCTATGTCGACATTTGTTCCTGTAACCATACACGTACTGTCCAAGTGTGCGTCCCATTAAATGTTATAAAAAGACCACCGTAGTTCCAGTACTTCTTGAATTCGAACAGTGTGAGTATGAGTGATGTACTACCAACCTGTCAACTCTATCGAATCATTCTACCATTCGCGTACTGACATTCAGATACACACTCATTGTCTACACTCACATTCTTGTCGGAGCCTCATCACGTTCCAGGACAAGATGACCTGTATGACCAAAACTGTGCTGGGTTTAATGAGTTGACAATCGTTACACTTTACTACACCAGTCCCAACATCTACATTTATCAACTGGTGGACATTCACGGTATTTAACAAATAAAGCGTGAGTTAACAACTACACAGAGTTTAACATGACCCTTGCAAGAAGGCAATTTGTTTTACATGATGAGGTTGACAGCCTCATATAAGTATCCTTGTACGACATACATCTTTTCTTTGATCCTTAGCCGCCGACTGTCAAAGCAGTCAGTGGTCATCACGCTTGGTGGCGTCTTGTAAGGCAGCAACAAATTGCTTCCGCTTTTTTCGGTCGGCGGCCACCTTTCGTACAGTGCCCCAGCTCTGGTTCATTCTTTACATCTCGGCCTCCACAGTTCTCTGTCGAGTTGTTTTTGGTCGGCCTCTCTTTCGCTTTCTTTCAGGGGTCCATAGCATAGCAGTTCTTGTGATGGCATCGGGGTCTTTTCTGAGGACGTGGCCAACCCAACTCCAACGTCTGCCAGCTATGATGGTGTGCATGTCTTTTTGGTTACTCCGAGTAAGCAGTTCGTGGTTAGTGATGGGATTCGGCCAAAAGATTCGGAGAATTTTCCTTAGATAGACTGTGTGAAAGGAGGACAATTTCGACATTTCCTTCTCTGTTACTCTCCAGTAATTCGCACCATAGAGAAGCACAGAAAGTACACAGCTCTCATATAATCTTAATCTTATGTTCGTGCTGTACTGAGAGGACTTCCAGATGTTGTTTAGATTAGCAAAGGCTGTTCTTGCTTTATTCATTCTGTTGTTGACGTATTTGCTTGTTCCGCAGTCTTGAGTTACTATGTATCCTAGGTATGTAAATGTGTCTGTCGGTTGGAGCTTCTGGTTCCTTATTGTTATGGGCTCAGTACTGCCTACATTTAGTGTCATGACTTCTGGTACGACATACGTGACGCAACAGTAATCCTTTCTTTTGTCTCGTAAGAATTGTACTCTAAATTTATACGAAATAATTTATGTGCACGTATGTCAATTAAAAATGATATTATTAATTTATGAAATTTTTACATATTAATATAATTTAGAATTAATGACAAAAATATTTACATTATAATAATGTAATCAATAAGGGATCGTATCCTGATAGCACCATGTTTCAGTTTACCCAGCTGTGAATGGGTACCTGACTCTGCTCTTGCGCTTAGGGAAGACAAAGGCAGTGAGGAAGGAACCTGCTCACCCTACCTCCTACGGCAATATCTGTTATGTGACTACCTTTACCCTGATTAGAACCAGGCCAGTAGGAAGACAGCTGATAGTATGGCGATCTCTCTGTCAAACCTCTACACCTCAGGGTAGATGAGGATCGACTAAGTAAGCAACAAAGACCACCTTTACCCCTTTTTAAATCTACAAGACTGACACTGTATTATTAACATGCAATTACTAAACTGTTTGTGAAAACATAATATTTAAATAGTTAAGTATATTTGTTTTCTAGATAATATAATTGCACTTTTTATTTATTTACTTATTCATTTATAACAGAGTTAACTCAGCAGATTCAGCTGCCTTACCACTTACTTACATAGTCATTCCTCTTATACGGTGAGATGTAGAGGCTTGGAAGAGAGAGCGTGGTACAATCCTATCGGCTGTCTTCCTCCTGGCCTGGTTCCATTCTAGTCCTCGGTCCTTCAAAGATTATCTAATGTTGTCCTCCCAGAGGGCTCTGGGTCGTCTTGGAGGTCTGGATCCCTGGCTCTTAGTTTCCTATGCTTGTTGTGGTAGCCGATCTTCTCCCATTCTGCAGACATGGCCAAAGCATCTTAGTTGGGACTGTTCTACTTGAGTCTGCAGGGGTGGGTTTTTAGGCCTTGACATATCGTCTGGTTGCAGACCATGTCTCACCTTATTACTTCAACCACCTTCCTCAGATACCTCATTTCTGAGGTTTGGATCTGGCTTTTGTGGGTTGGAGTCATTGCCTATGACTCGCATCCATTCGTCAAGACTGGGACATAGGTGGAGCGGTATACAGCCATCTTCGTCTTCTTACGAACTTCTCTTTCGCTGAAGAATCCTCGATTTATGGCCTGAAAAAGTCTCCCAGCTGCTGCTCTTCTGTGCTACCACGCCAACCGCAAAGGGCCATCTCGCGATGAAGAAAGATAGTAAGCCTTGCCACTCTGTTAATGTAATCTATACAATTGGCTACTTCCTGCCTACCAGCTGTCACACGTCTTCAGCTAAAACCAATCACTTTCAAGCTCATATTTACATTTTAATTATTTCAGTAGTGATCACTTGTAAGATTTGTTCTACGAAAAATTTTTCATTTTATTGAAAGCTGCTTTTGTGTGGGTTATTCTACTCATAACCCCTGAGATAGTACTAGTAGCCCCTTCAGTCATAACTGACTATGGAATGCGCCCCTGAAAAGAAAGCCCACAGATGCTTTTCGGCATAATGTTCCTTTTGGCGTGTTCTTTTCTCTTCTGCTTGTTGTGAGAGCTGCTTTTTGTCCCGTCTGAGGTGGCGCCGTAGAGTGCGTCGCTATTTGGAGCGATCGGCAGCTTCATCCTCCCAGGCTGCTGGATTTATGTCCAGTGCCTACGTGTTTCTTGTGCACACATCTCTGAAGCTCAGCTGCGGTCGCCCGACTGTTCTTTTGCCATCTGCCAGTTGTCCATATAAAATATCTTTGGGGAACATGACAAAGCCAGCATAGTCTGCGCTGTCTAAACTGTGTATACATGCTTCGAAGTCTAGCACGTGACAGCAGCCCGGCATGTGTCACTTTGTCCTTCCACGAAATACCAAAGATGTAGTACCAGATACATCCTCTATTAAATGTTATGAATGCGCCTAGGTATCTGAATCTATTTTAGTCTCGTAGATCTCCAATCACATCAATGACTTTGGTTGCGTGCATTAAAGCGCAGAATGCAGTAACTGAGACTTCTCACATTGATTCTACTGTAAGGGAATTAATGCCAGCTAAAATTAAGCGTAAACATTCTAATATGCACAGTAAGTGTTCGTACTAGGAGATGAATATTAGTATAACTAGATGGAGCAGTAATTTAACAGAACAATAAAATTAGTAACACGAAGTAAATAAAACTGAACAGAGGAATACAATTAATGTTAGGTAAAATAGAACGTAGCAGAAGAATTATATCAGTGCTGCACCTCTTTTTGCACACCACAGCGTGTTCATTATATTGAAACGTTGCGGTGCTGAACAAGAGGGTTGCTAAGCGTAGAATGACGTAGAATAAAGTATTACGTAATTGCGCGTGCAGAGCAACGGCAGTTGACTTTTGGAAGTGTCGCCAGCCGGACAGGCTGCGCTATATGTGTGTTCTTCTGAGGCCGCTATGTCCGTCATTATACTTGTGTATAAATAAAGTGTTTGTGCCTATTGATGCCAGGAGATTCTTATAAAGTAGATGAGTATTCTGAGAATATTAAGAAATTATATAATTATGTCGCGGACAGTAACTCGACGGACTTTACAGAGAGGTGTTGAATGCACCCTTACTGTGTAATGTAACGGACTTGGAATTGTGGCCCTGTAGAGTTGGCCCGATGGACAGTGTATAATTATGAACCACTAGCAATAACCCATCAAACTTGATGGGTTTTTAATTATAGTGTGCTGTTTCCATTCCCAGATGAGCAGATAGAAGTACATTCTTAGAGTGTTTTTGGTTTCTTTCCATTATACAGTGTAATCAAACTGTTCATGAACACCGTCATTTGAACGCTTTTCTTTGTTGTTTGTAACTATTTTCGGGAGAGTATATATAATGGAAACAATACAATTTTTCAACACGGTTGCATTCCTCAGCTGTGACCAATGTACACATGGCGAGAATTATGTTATTTTAGATTCAATTTAAAAGTTCTTTTATGACAACATTTCGTGTGAAAGTGCGTTGATTGTTTTCAAAGAGTGTTCCCTGATAATGTGGTTTTAACAAAAACTTTCAAGTTTTCATGATTTGTACATCGGGTGAGGACGACATAGAGCTGGCCGTGTCCGAAAATACAAATCACTTTGGTATGTTACTGGCTCATGCACACCAATTTTTACGTGCTTTTTCGTTGTCGAGCGCTACTAATTTCGTGAAAGAAAAAAACCAAAGAATTTGTTTTATATAACACCCACGCCGCGCAAGTTGCACACCGTGCGTTGCGTTTTTTTTTTCTGGCGCGAGTTACTATTTTGAGTGAGACCGACCGACGTAACATACATCGGTAATTATGTTAGTTGGGATGGGATTCTATTAACGTAGACAACTCGTTTGTTTGGATTGTAAATAAACCTTGTGAGATGTCTACAGTATGTATCTGTATTCATTCAACCCGTCACTGTTGCAAGTGTTCGTTCATTGATCGTTGGACAAACTCATACCCTAGAATGAACTTGGTCACATTATCTATATTAACAATATTATAACGTAACAGAATTATTGGCAATATTATAACGTAACAATTAGTATAATGAGGTAAAATAGTAAGGATAAAATTTGTATAACAAGGCAAAACAGAATTGATCAATATAATAAAATTAGTATAACAAGGTAAAATAGAATTGAACAATAGAATAAAATTAGTATAGCAAGGTAAAATAGATTTGAGCAAAAGAAGAAAATATAACAAGATAAAAATAGAATTAAAGACAAAAGAAATATTAGAACAACAAAGTAAAATAGAATTGAACAAAAGAAGAAATTTAGTATAATAAGATACAACAGAAAGAGGCCAATGCACAAAGGAAACTTATTTCACAAGTTAGAAAGAAGCAATCCACTTTTTGCGAGCATGTTATGAGAAGAGGAAAGCTGGAATATATCGTAACAACAGGTAAGATGGAATATATCGTAATAACAGGTAAGATGGAATATATCGTAACAACAGGTAAGATTGAAGGAAAAAGAGATAAGGGAAGAGAAAGAGAGCAAATACTGGACACTTTGACATCGTGGTATGGATAGAAGTCAACAGCAGAATTGATAAATTGTACTGGAGACAGGAAGTTGTGGAGAGACATGATCTCCTACGCCACTAGGCATGGTAGTTAAAGAAGAAGAAGAAGAATTAAGCAAAAAGAAAAATATTAGTATAACAAAGTGGAATAGAATTTAAACAACAGAGGAACATTAGTATAACAAGATAAAATAGAATTTAAACAACAGAGGAACATTAGTATAACAAGATAAAATAGAATTTAAACAAAAGAAGAATATTACTATAACAGTAAAATAAGGGAGCCGCGGTAGCATAGTGGTTAGTGCACTGGCTTCCTAGCGCAGTGGTCTATGGTTCGATCCCCAGATGAGGTGGGAATTTTTTAGGAGACAAACGGCTCCTGGGTCGATCCAGCCTCAAATGGGTACCAGAGCAACTCTGGGAAGGTTAAGGCGGCCGGCGTGATGCCGACCACATCACCCCTAGTGTGCCGACGGTCAAGATAATATGGGCCTAACACCATATTCCCAATATGCCTCAATGGGCGTGTAACGGGTTCCTTTACCTTTTTTTACAGTAAAGTAGAATTTAAACAAAAGAAGAATACTAGTACAATAAGGTCAAATGGAATTGAACAAAAGAAGAATATTACAATAACAAAACAGAATTGAACAAAAGAAGAATATTACAATAACAAAACAGAATTGAACAAAAGAAGAATATTACAATAACAAAACAGAATTGAACAAAAGAAGAATATTACAATAACAAAACAGAATTGAACAAAAGAAGAATATTACAATAACAAAACAGAATTGAACAAAAGAAGAATATTACAATAACAAAACAGAATTGAACAGAAGAAGAATATTACAATAACAAAACAGAATTGAACAAAAGAAGAATATTACAATAACAAAACAGAATTGAACAAAAGAAGAATATTACAATAACAAAACAGAATTGAACAGAAGAAGAATATTACAATAACAAAACAGAATTGAACAAAAGAAGAATATTACAATAACAAAACAGAATTGAACAAAAGAAGAATATTACAATAACAAAACAGAATTGAACAAAAGAAGAATATTACAATAACAAAACAGAATTGAACAAAAGAAGAATATTACAATAACAAAACAGAATTGAACAAAAGAAGAATATTACAATAACAAAACAGAATTGAACAAAAGAAGAATATTACAATAACAAAACAGAATTGAACAAAAGAAGAATATTACAATAACAAAACAGAATTGAACAAAAGAAGAATATTACAATAACAAAACAGAATTGAACAAAAGAAGAATATTACAATAACAAAACAGAATTGAACAAAAGAAGAATATTACAATAACAAAACAGAATTGAACAAAAGAAGAATATTACAATAACAAAACAGAATTGAACAAAAGAAGAATATTACAATAACAAAAACAGAATTGAACAAAAAAAGAATATTACAATAACAAAACAGAATTGAACAAAAGAAGAATATTACAATAACAAAACAGAATTGAACAAAAGAAGAATATTACAATAACAAAACAGAATTGAACAAAAGAAGAATATTACAATAACAAAACAGAATTGAACAAAAGAAGAATATTACAATAACAAAACAGAATTGAACAAAAGAAGAATATTACAATAACAAAACAGAATTGAACAGAAGAAGAATATTACAATAACAAAACAGAATTGAACAAAAGAAGAATATTACAATAACAAAACAGAATTGAACAAAAAAAAGAATATTACAATAACAAAACAGAATTGAACAAAAGAAGAATATTACAATAACAAAACAGAATTGAACAAAAGAAGAATATTACAATAACAAAACAGAATTGAACAAAAGAAGAATATTACAATAACAAAACAGAATTGAACAAAAGAAGAATATTACAATAACAAAACAGAATTGAACAAAAGAAGAATATTACAATAACAAAACAGAATTGAACAAAAGAAGAATATTACAATAACAAAACAGAATTGAACAAAAGAAGAATATTACAATAACAAAACAGAATTGAACAAAAGAAGAATATTACAATAACAAAACAGAATTGAACAAAAGAAGAATATTACAATAACAAAACAGAATTGAACAAAAGAAGAATATTACAATATAACAAAACAGAAATGAACAAAAGAAGAAGAATATTACAATAACAAAACAGAATTGAACAAAAGAAGAATATTACAATAACAAAACAGAATTGAACAAAAGAAGAATATTACAATAACAAAACAGAATTGAACAAAAGAAGAATATTACAATAACAAAACAGAATTGAACAAAAGAAGAATATTACAATAACAAAACAGAATTGAACAAAAGAAGAATATTACAATAACAAAACAGAATTGAACAAAAGAAGAATATTACAATAACAAAACAGAATTGAACAAAAGAAGAATATTACAATAACAAAACAGAATTGAACAAAAGAAGAATATTACAATAACAAAACAGAATTGAACAAAAGAAGAATATTACAATAACAAAACAGAATTGAACAAAAGAAGAATATTACAATAACAAAACAGAATTGAACAAAAGAAGAATATTACAATAACAAAACAGAATTGAACAAAAGAAGAATATTACAATAACAAAACAGAATTGAACAAAAGAAGAATATTACAATAACAAAACAGAATTGAACAAAAGAAGAATATTACAATAACAAAACAGAATTGAACAAAAAAAGAATATTACAATAACAAAACAGAATTGAACAAAAGAAGAATATTGCAATAACAAAACAGAATTGAACAAAAGAAGAATATTACAATAACAAAACAGAATTGAATAAAAGAAGAATATTACAATAACAAAACAGAATTGAACAAAAGAAGAATATTACAATAACAAAACAGAATTGAACAAAAGAAGAATATTACAATAACAAAACAGAATTGAACAAAAGAAGAATATTACAATAACAAAACAGAATTGAACAAAAGAAGAATATTACAATAACAAAACAGAATTGAATAAAAGAAGAATATTACAATAACAAAACAGAATTGAACAAAAGAAGAATATTACAATAACAAAACAGAATTGAACAGAAGAAGAATATTACAATAACAAAACAGAATTGAACAGAAGAAGAATATTACAATAACAAAACAGAATTGAACAGAAGAAGAATATTACAATAACAAAACAGAATTGAACAAAAGAAGAATATTACAATAACAAAACAGAATTGAACAGAAGAAGAATATTACAATAACAAACTAATATAGGACTGACCACATGAAGAGTATTATTATAATAAGGTCAAATAGAACTGAACACAAGACAAAAATAGTAAAATGGGGTGGGGTAGAAACTGAACAGAAAAGAAGTAAAACAAAAACAGAAATGATAATGCCGTTGATGACGAGCCCTTACATGGAGAGTGGTGAGGTGTTTTTTCCATAATAGTACTTTACAGGCTGAAAAAAAAAAAACAGTAGAAATAATTTATAGTGATGCGAATACCGCGTAAAACAGCAGTAACACGGACACAATTAAAATAATATTGTCACACGAACAAATGATACAAAATATTTGTTCATTAAGAAAACTATGTGTGAAGTCATTTTTAATGTAAACACATAATTAATTCACTTTGTCGTTTGACCACAATTTGAGAAAAATTTTCATTATGTGAATAATGTATGAAATCTGCTTACATAACAAAGTATGAAGAAAGTTTATTATGTCGTCACAGTGTGAAATCAGTTTGTTATTAGTATAATATCTGTTCCCATAACAAAGTAGGAAATTAGTATGTTCTGTAATTAAAGTATCAAATTGGTTTATCAGTATGAAATCTGTTTACCTAAGAAAGTTCGTTTTGAAATCATAGTACTACCAGTTCATTAGAAGAGAACAAGTGGGAATCTCCAGACTCCGCACTAGCCACAACAGATTGAGATACCATCTATTCAACAAGCTAAAGGTAGGAACTACCTATCAGCTTAATGTGGCACTGATAAAATGACTGCTGAACATCAGCTTCAAAGTTGCCCAACATATGCGGAACAGAGAAAGCCCATATGGCCGACACCATTCGTGGAAAAACTCTACGGAGATTCAAATAACATCAAACTGACTGTTGCTTTCTTTGAAAACATTCAGGTAGACAGACGTATGAGCGTGTACGAAGAAGAAATCACAGTGTGAAATCCGTTTATTATGTAATCACAGTGTGATATCAGTTTGGTATAATTATGAAATATACTAGTAAGTATTCCGTCAAAATTGACGAGTTTTAGATTATAGCATTCTCTTTCTGTTACATGCCCTGAAGACGGCACTTTTTCTACTTTGGTAATTTCATACATTTACCTTCCACGTCAGTCCCCCGTCATCAGGTCTTTGTAGTAATCTGGATGCATTGGATAAGAAGCCATGGGGCAACGTTTCATAAAGGATATGAGGAGAAGTGATATTGAATTAATGAAATGAAATTTGATAAATTTGGCTATAGACTTTGCTGCACCTCGACGTAATGCAGTGTCTTCCAGCGTTCTTGTGGCTCACTTAGATTGACACCAGATTCTTTATCTATCTGCATCTGCAGCTCGACGTAATGCGGCGTCTTCCAGCGTTCTTGTGGCTCACTTAGAATGACACCAGATTCTTTATCTATCTGTATCTGCAGCTCGACGTAATGCGGCGTCTTTCGGCGTTTCTGTGCCTTGTTTCGATTGATGCCACTCTTGTTCTTTCCGCATCTGCAGTTGGACATAATGCGGCGTCTTCCGGCGTTTTTATTCATTGTTTCGATTGAAGCCGGCATCTTGTCCTTTCTGCATCTGTAGTTGGACGTACTATGGTGTGTTTCAGCGTTTCTGTGCCTTGATTCGATTCATGACAGTCTTGTCCTTTCCGCATCTGTAGTTGGACGTAATGTGGCATCTTCCGGCGTTTTTATGGCTTGGTTCGATTGAAGCTGGCGTCTTGTTCTATTCTGCACCTGCAGCTCGACGTAATGCAACATCTTCCATGTTTCAGTGGTTCGCTTCGATTGACGCCAGTCTTTCCTTTCTGCATCTACAGTACTACATGCATCCGTTTCTTGTGACGTTTCGCTGACTTATTGTGATGCATGGCGTATTTCGATTTTAATTTTCAGTCTTAGCTCGTGGTGTTTTAACTTCTTCCATGAAGAATCTTCTTCTTAAAGTACCATGCCCGGTAGCGTATGTAATCATGTCTCTCCACAACTTCTTGTCTACAGCACAATTGATCAATTTAACTGTTGACTTCTTTCCATGCCATGATGTCAAACTGTCCAGAATCTTCTCTCTTTGGCGCCTTCTACCTTTCCTGTTGTCATGATATACTCCAGCTTCCTTTTTCTCATAACATGTCTAAAGAAAATGGATTGCTTCCTTCTAAACCTGAGGAATAAGCTTCTGTTGCACATTGGGCTCTATTATGACAAACGAATTAATCATTTGAACTGTCCATGGTATTTTTAACATTATTCTGTAAAACATTGTCTCTGTGGTCTCCAGTGCTTTTCCTGCTTGTTGTGACGGTCTTGCCTCCCCTGTTTTGCAGTAATGGTCCAACAGTGGCCAAAACTCAAGAGTATCTAATATGGGCCTTCAACGGTGTCTACCTTCTCGCAAGATTCTTGGCAGAGATGTAGATAGAAGGGTAACTTCTATCACAAAGTGTGTCTTCAAAAGATATTCAGATAAGCGAAAACAATGCTGCTTTTCCCTGAGCACGATAATTCTAGAATCTGCAGACAACTTTTGTGAAGGATTAGGCAATGGTTTATGTTAGCTCATTTAAGCCCCCACCTCTGATTAACTCAGTGGAATTCTTATTATTCTGGTACAGCTCAGTTTAGAGTGTGTGTAGTAAATTGACTAAGACAAACATGCAGTACATTTAAAAGGATTAAATCTAAATTAAATTTGTATAATTACAAATAACAAAATTTAATAATCACTTTAGGTTTTAACAATTAAAAAATTTGAATAGTTATGGATCAAGAAAAAGTTATCATCACGGTTGTGATGGGGTGTAAATTGTAAGAAAGAGAAGTTCAAGTGGCAGCATATAGATTGAACTTAGCTGCCAATGACGGTTCTGCTCCTTCTGATGGGTTGGTTTTTGATACACTGCTCACGATCGTCGCTGGTCAAGGTTAAAGTGTCCGCACGTTCCCAGAACGTCAAGGAGTAACGGCCAAGCTAGGTCTGCATCTATCTATAAGACCCTCAACGTCAGTCCACTTGGTTCCAGAGATAGTACTTTCTGCTGGTACCACCAATAAAAATGATGAAAGAATAGAAGCGAAACGCTCTCCTAAGTATTGCGTTTTCGACACATGTGCCATCCTATTTCTATTTCACCATCCCATTTAACTCAGAATTACTCTCGATGAGTATTAAACTTAAGCTCTTGAGAGAAACCTTTCTTTACATTTAAATTGAACAGTTATATATATATTGATTTTACATTTAAATGAAAAGGTTAATAATACAGATTTTAAAGTGAGTATGTTTTCGTTTACATTTACACTGATTGAAAATGTAGCTATTATACTTAGAATGTACATCATTTCATTCATTTTTTCATCCCTGCTCATATGGAACCTGGGACTACTTTATGCTTTTAGTTCTCTGTACGAAACTAGCAATAAAGCAATCACCAGCCCGTGCAGTGATGGTTCATGAAATCATCATTCTATACACTGAGGTTGCCAGCCTCAAATAACTAGGACATCCACAAGCGATTTTCACATATTAAAATTTGCATGGTAATATATACAAGGGGCTTGACATAAGTCTTGGGCCTGACCATGAAGGACATGTCACAGAGAGCTGAAATTTTGTATAGTGTTTATTCCTTTTCAATATAGCCACCGTCGGAATTGACACACTTCTGCCATCTCTGCTTGACCTTGAAAAGACCTTGGGAGTAAAACACCCTATTTTTCAAACTAAACCAGTCATCACATGCCAGTATGACTTCTTCATCACTGTAAAAATGATTTCCTTTTAGCTGTTTTTTAAGATTTGGGAATAGAAAAAAGTCTGATGGAGCCAAATCTGGAGAATATGGTGGGTGTGGAAGAATTTCAATATTCAAATCGTTGGCTGCTAGCTGCACAAGCCGTGCTTTGTGAGAGGGCGCGTTGTCTTGAAGCAAAGGAAGATTTTGAATGCGCGTTATCCCTCGTTTCCTGGTCACAGCCTTTCTTAGTTTGGTGAGAAGATCTGCATAGTACTGTCCATTAACTGTGTTGCCACGAGGCAGATAATCTTTCAACAGGACACCTTTGGCGTCCCAAAAAACAGTCAGCATCACTTTTCCTGCAGATTTCTGCGCTCTCGGCTTGACAGGTGTTGGGGAGCCACACTTAAACTGTTGACACCAGTTTTTTACCGAAGTATATGAAGAACAAGAATCACGAAACACTGGTTCCATCTCCCTGTGTATTTCTGTAGGTGTTTTTCCCTGAAACATCAGAAATTTTATCACAGCTCTGGCCTCCTTCTTTTCCATTGTTTTGTCAAATCTTTGGAGCAGCAGATCCGGTCAATAGGGACATTGCGCCGTGCACTGTAGCGAAAAAACCCATTGAAGAAACAAACGCGCACTTCACACATTCAGTGCAAATATGATGAACTTTAAATGTGCCGAGTTTCATCTTCTTCCTGTGACTCCTTCATGGTCAGGCCCAAGACTTACGTCAAGCCCCTTGTACATATATGTTAGTTCACATGTTAGTAATGAAATATAGAATGTAAAATCACAACTTACGCCAATCTTGGCTCACAGACGTTTTTGCTCAGATGAATAAGTTAGGCACTGGGTTAGGCCTCTTACACGTGTACTTGGGGTCATTAATTTGGCACTAAAACTCCCTCTTTGACTTTGTGTGTTCAGTTTCCTCAGAGTCCGGTTCTTTATAAAAATGGATTTCCTTGGCTGTATTAAGTCTTACAAGGTGTTCCAATAAAAGTCCGGTCGTCTGATAAATGGAAATCCTGAATTTTCTTCTGGCAAACCTGGTTGTTCTTGGCAAGCGATTCCTCAAAGTAAATTTTCACAGTGAAGGAACACTGAACACACGCCAGGTTATATTCACGGTCCTTCCCCGCTCTGTTTGTTAAGGAGCTCAAATGATCAGCCAATCTGATTTGAATATTTTGCATGACTCATCTAGTGCAAAATTTCAAACATTACTTTTCTGAAAATGTGCTGTAAACATCCGACTGCCGCAGGCGAACTCACAGACATATCGGTAACTTCGCACGACAATGTGTGTAAGATGTAACAAATTATTACTTTCACTAAAGTAATGTCTTATCTGTTGCTTGAGCACACACACACACACAATTCGCCTCTTTACAACCTTGGCGGAGACGCACCCGTGTCTTATCAGTGATTAAGCAGATTGTGCTGGGCGATGTACGTGTTAATCTGTGTACTGATATCGGCCGCGCCTGCGATTAACCAACTTGGTTGTCGATAATGTTCTCTCAGCCGCTCCTGCAAATGTTTAGTATTATCATCCACCAGGAGTGTCAGATAAAATAATAAGACACACTATACTGAAAGTAGCGAAAGAATTTAGATACAAAATATCTGCTCCAGTGGACAGAGAAAGATAAGGGTGCGACTCGGAAAAATTGGAATAAATCAGCCCCCAAATGTAACTGATACTGTCGTAGTGAAAGAGAGATCGGAAAGAAGACGCACCAAAATCCATCTTGTGACACATGTTTACTGATTGTCTATGACTCTCTTCAATGTGTCAGGACTGAAGAAATTTCTTTCTTCCTTTGTTGTATAAAATACTTTTCATTTTACAAAATGCTGTTTTCTCCTGGGCTATTCTACTCTTCCCTTCTGAGATGCATCATCCGTCCGATGTTATGAACATGCCCAGATATTTGAATCTATTGACCAGTTTCAAAACTGTTCCATTAATGTTGATAGTACAATCCGAAGAATATTAGCAAGAAATGCGTGCCACTTCAAGGGTCGTGCAAATTAGTGCAATGGCCAGAAGCGCACCACCTTTATGTAATTTCCAGACTGCAACTTTGGTGGCAAAAAAGATAAGTGCTATATTTGGAGGGAAAAAGCTTGTGTGTGACGCCTGGGACAGACACCTAGAGAAAATGTATATAGTATAATGCTCATATAATAATGTATGAAATTAATCTGCTTTGTAACCACAGAGTGAGATAGTCTGTTCTGTAATCACAGTGTAACATGGTTTTGTTATCGGGATAAAATTTGTTTTTATAATAAAGTAAAAAATCAGTATATTCTGTAATCACAGTGTGAAATCGGCTATTTTTATAAGTATGAAATAATTAATTAGTCTGTTCTATAATCACAGTGTGAAGTCAGGCTGTTCTGTAATCACAGTGTGAAGTCAGTCTGTTTTGTAATCACAGTGTGAAGTCAGTCTGTTCTGTAATCACAGTGTGAAGTCAGGTTGTTCTGTAATCACAGAGTAACATGGTTTTGTTATCAGGATAAAATTTGTTTTTATAATAAAGTAAGAAATCAGTATATTCTGTAATCACAGTGTGAAATCAGCTATTTTTATAAATATGAAATAATTAATTAGGCTGTTCTGTAATCAGTGTGAAGTCAGGCTGTTCTGTAATCACAGTGTGAAGTAAGTCTGTTCTGTAATCACTGTGTGAAGTCAGGCTTTTCTGTAATCACAGTGTGAAGTCAGGCTTTTCTGTAATCACAGTGTGAAGTCAGTCTGTTCTGTAATCACAGTGTGAAGTCAGTCTGTTCTGTAATCACAGTGTGAAGTCAGGCTGTTCTGTAATCACACTGTGAAGTCAGGATGTTCTGTAACCACAGTGTGAAGTCAGTCTGTTCTGTAATCACAATGTGAAGTCAAGTTGTTCTGTAATCACAGTGTGAAGTCCCAGTAACTCATGGTATATATGGAAATATATTATGTAAATATTTGAACACGAATGAAGTCTATGGTTAGAACAGTATTTGTTTAACCTGAACACAATGTAAACCAGTTCCTTATAAGAACAAAGTAAAATCATTTGGTGAAATGAATTCAATTGGTGAAATGAACATAGTATGAAATCAACCGGTGAAATGAACATGGTATGAAAACAGCTGATGATATGAAAATGGTATGAAAACAGCTGGTGATATGAACATTGTATGAAAACAGCTAGTGATATGAACAGAGTATGAAATAAGTTCATCTATTTTATCACAGAATGAATTCAGTTTGTCACAAGAGTACAGTATGAAGCCAATTCGTCATGTGAACACTCTGATTCTGTTTGTTGTGTAAACACTATGATTCTGTTTGCCATTTGAACTCTGATTATGTTTGTCATGTGAACACAATGATTCACTTTGTCAAGTGAACACTATGTTTCAATTCGTCGTGTGAACACAATGGTTCTGTTTGTCATGTGAACACTATGATTCTGTTTGTCTTATGAACACTGTGATTATGTTTGCCATATGAACACTATCATTATGTTTGTCACGTGAACACAATGATTCAGTTCATCACGTGAACACTGGTTCTGTTTGTCATGTGAACACTATGATTCTGTTTGTTGTGTGAGAACAATATGATTCTGTTGGTCACATGAACAATGATTCTGTTTGTCAAGTACACACTATGATTCTGTTTGTCATGTGAACAAACTCAGTTTGTAAGATCAGCACAATACCAGCTTCACATCTAAGAATAGGCATTTCATAAATGTTGAGATTATTTCTTGCCTAGATTCCTTCCATCGCTCTACAGTATAATTTGTATCTCATCTTTCGTCTTCTTTAACCTCCCCCCCCCCTTTTTTTCTCCTTATTTTTCTTCTCTTCATCACTGGCATTTTTCAATAACTTCTCCATCTATGTTTTCTTTAATAATGCAATCCTTAATGCTCATAAAATTTACATAAATAAACAAAAAGACAATTATTTCAATGACAGTATTATCTTACTGCGGCAAAGGTGTCGGGTTCGATTCACAGTATCAACACGCTTCGGTCTACCCAGCTGTATATGGGAACCTGACTTTGCACTTGAGTTAGGGAAGGAAAAGGCAGCGAGGAAGGGAACAGGTCACCCCACCTCTCGATGCTGGACATAGTAAAGGGAAGTCTCTAACACTTCACTCCCCTACGGAAGTATCTGCTATGGAACTACTGTCATGACGCTATTTCGCCGAAATTTCAGATTAGCCACCTTGGGTGGTTGGCAACCCTGAGAGAAGCTGTTTGTCCAGATCAGGTGACCGGACAGGAGGCGGGAACAAGTTTTGGCGCAAAAAGGGGTTCACTCCTAGTCAGCGGCCGAGAGAGGTCGCATATATTTTCACTCGCCAGCATTCTTGTGGTGAATTGTATGCCATGTCTGGATTATTATAGTACTTGCCATATTTCATGCTGAGTGGACTATGTGTTATAATTCTAGATGTGGTTAGGATCTAGTGAGCATTTTCCATTGATAGCAGAGTTGTAAAGTGTCTATGTGTTGAGAGTACCATTGGCACAGTGTTTCACTGGTGAGCGATATTCAGCGATAATGTTCATTCGGTAGTGCATAGTAGAATGTATTATGTTGATAGATTGAGCTGGTAGTGAGGCACGTTACGTTGGTATTTTCGTATTGTAATTCATACGTTTTTCATGGCCGTGTGAGGCCTTTATTTGTGTGTGCATATCATATTAAAGGGCAGTACCTGTGGAAAGTGTTATCTTGCTGTGTCAGCCATTACATGTTGTGGTCGTACCTTTGGAAGGACGAGCCTGATTTATCAGTAATGTTGGTGTTATTATAAATCCACAATATTAGTGGTCTTGACAACTACCTTTACCCTTACCCCTGTGTTACCGTGGCCCGAAAGGGGAGCAATGAACAGTACCACTGTAATCTACCATGCATGTCGTATGAAGAAGCGACAAAGGATAATTGGGCATGGGGGCCTGTTATACTATCCTTTAAAAAAACATTTTAAACTTCACACACTTCAACAAACAACACGATAAAATGTTGAGCTGAAATGAGATAACCATGATGATGATGGTTGTGGTGATTATCTTATTAATATGACTGCGAAGGCAGTGTGAATGACTCGGAGAAAGATCTTACCGTGGGGCATAATGATGGATTCCTCGGGCTGTACCTGACGTCAGTCACCTGTAACAGTTGTGTCATTATTAATGAGTATAATGTTATTATTATGATGAATAATTTCATAATACTATGATGTGCATTGTCTCCTTTCCGCCATGGTGTAAGTTGTACATTTTAAATTCCAAATTTTTCATTATAAACATGTGAACTAATATGTACATAGTGATGTGAATATTAATATGTGAAAATTTCTAGTGGATGTCCAAGTTCAGACGAGGCTGGCAACCTCAGCATATAGAATGATGGTTTCATGAACCACCACTGCAAGAGCTGGTTTCTGCTTCATGCGGGTTTCTCATAGAGAACCAAAAGCAGAGGTAGTCCCAAGTTCCATATGGAGCAGGGAGTGGATAATGACAGAAGTGATATACACAATTATTATATTAACCTTTTTCACCAGTGCATATGTAAATGTAAACATGTTTTATATAAATGCAATGTGTGTTTCCGCTCACTGGGATTAACATTAATGCTCATAGAGGGTAAAGTTCTGAGGCAGATGGAATAGTGGAATAAAAGGGAGTGAGGGCCGATTTTCCTGTCAGGAAACCCAATACTCAGGAGGGTATGTGTTTCACTCTTTTTTCATTATACTAGTCGGTGGTACCAACAGGTGGTACTAGTCTGTGGAACAAGTGTGTGGTATAAGTGGCCTTCAGTCAAAGCTAGGCACCAACATCAGACGGGTCTTAACAGATGCTGGACCATCTTCGTAATTACCCCACGATACTATGAGGGACGTGTTGCTGCACCAGACGTGACCAGTGACGAGAAGAATCAGTTCACAACCTGCAAAGAACAAGCATCGACTGGAACAGAAGCCAACCGACATCTTACTGGCAGCTAAGTACCCATTCAAAGCTGCCAATTGACTTCTTATCTTTAAGAAAATTTTCCAAAACCATATCCAGCTTATCAACAGTGATGAATTTTTAAATAATATCCCTAATTCACCCCGCCCTTTTTTATTTTACATTTTTTAACTATAATTGAGTATTACATGTGTTATCTTATATAAACAAATTTATAATTGATTAAGTCATTTTGAGTGAACTGCACCCGTATGTCTCAGTCATTTTAAATACATATAACAGAGCTATTAAAGTAATATTTTACTCATTAATCTCAGTTGTGGGCTCATCAAAAGAAGCAACATTCTTACTTCTCATAGAAGGTCCGGGAAAACAGAAAGTTTACACAGCCTGGATCCTATCAGCCGTAGTACTTAATTTCTTAAATTCCTATGAGGCACCCTAGAATTGAAGCACCATTCTTCAGTTCACATCTCTGCCAAGGGTTATCTTGAGCCAAAGGTAGATACCCTTGAAGACCCTCAGTAGATACTCTGAAGTTGGCCACTGTTGGACCATCAATGCAGAGCGGGGGGGGGGGGGGGATTAAATCCCGTGATAGAAAGAAGCTCTGTATTTACGTATGTATAACAGCAAGCAACAATATATAGTTTCTTTACTAAATAATAAAGAAGGTAGGGAAATGGTAGGCACATGTAAGAAAGAAAGAAAATGACAGACAGATAGACAGACAGGCAGGCAGACAGGAAGAACACAGAACAGCAGAAAAGTAACAGGCAAATATTATATCCTTCCTTCCTTGTCCAACGTCTTGGTTAGACAGTGACCGTGGAATGACATACGACCAAACCAAGCCCGCTTCACAACACCCCCCCCCCCCCCCCTCCCCCTCTCACACCATAAAAGTGATATAATTGGAGGAGTCAGTTTCATGATACAACATGGAACTATAGAATTGTAGACTGGAATGATTTTGACTTTTTTTTTTTTTTTTTGCTTTTCAATTAAGACAAGAGATATCCGGCCCTGGGTCGTGTCGTGAAAGTGAATACCCCAAGTTACAGAACTTTTTCAGAGGTGCTCGTCTTTCATAACACGGTCACTCTCGGGGTTAATCGATGACGTCTTTCGGATGCACTGGGATCGAATCTGCTGAGTTCCTATTACTTCTTTGACTTTTCTGTTCTCTAGGGCCCACAATGTTTCTTACGAGTGCCAGCCTATTTTCATTGTTTGTTTACGATTCACAGACCTCAGATTGTCACCTGTGCCTCTTCAGTTCCTAACACACTGAGATGCACGAGCACACAGGACATAAAAACACCAAGCAGAATATTACACGCAGCATTTCTAGGTTTCCATACCACGGATGAAACTCTATGTTTCAGAAACAGGAGAAGTCGCCATAAATCTCCATGTTCAAATACTAAACCTTGTGTTGATTCATTTCATTCATCATCTTTCAACTTCTCGAGGCACATAGGCCTTCAACAAACTTATGCCAAGTCTTCTTAGTCCAGTGCCATCAAATCAAGGGCCTTTATCCCCTAGATGAAGGTCTCCAGTTCTCTTCTCCGTGTGTTCTTTGGTTGTTCTCTACATCTCTTACCCTGGGGGTTCTAGAGCAAGGACTGCCTGGTTAATCCTATCATCTGGTTTCTCAATGTCAGCCCTGTCCATCTCCAGCGCCTTCTTCTCATTTCTTGTTCTACTGGCGCATGCCATGTTCTTGTCATTAGTTCCACATTAGTCATCTTGCATTTGACTTCAATCCTTCTATTCTACACAAGCATCCATTTATGAAATATCATTATTCTGTGATCTCCATGGTGAGATAAAAAGAAGGAGACCAGAGAAAACTGGGGACAAACATGAAGGAGGTAAAGAAAACATGGAAAGACCTTGAGCGGATGGCACAGGTCGTGGAATACGTTTGTTCAGGGCTCATGCTTCTTGGGGAGTTGAAAGGTCATGATAAAAAAATGAACGACTTTCATAAATGGTGTGCAGAGAATATAAAGATGGAAATGGTACGCCAGGATCAATGATGTGGAACTGATGACAAGAACCAGACAAGTGTGTTGATCAATGTACGGTAACGTATTAATGAATCTACGACAACCCGAAAAGTCACTCATCAACGCCCAATATAGTATTAATGAATTTCCGACGCTGATCAACGTACAATAACTTATAATGAATGAATTTATGATAACTTGACAGCCAAAAAGTCACTCGTCGTTACACAATAAAGCATTAATGAATTTACTAGAACTTAGCTTATGACAAGAAGCTGATCATAAGTTTATTGATTAATGAATTTACGAAAACTTACAGCTGAACAAACTGAGCTCTCGCGAGACACAAGCTTTCTGGACGGCTGAAAAACAGGAGGCATGACAACCATTATTATAGAAAGTGTGGTGGGGTGAGGAGGTCATAATGGTCTCTGACAGACAAAGTGTTGTTCGTGTTATCATCTTGTCAAGGGTTTATCATCATTCATTTTCCTTTGAGCTTCTTACAAAGCATAGAGTCACTACTGTAGCTGATTCCCTTGCAAGAAGCCTCCGCCAGGAATTCCCGAGCTGTGATTTATGTGGCAATTTTACATGATGAGGTTGGCAGCCCCACACGTGCAACCTCATATTAGATGTCCTGTACGACATGCTTGAGGACACAGTAGTTATATTTTGTCTGTGTCTCTTCAGAGACACCTGGGAATCATCTGGAGCAAATGAAAACAAATGAGGGTATAACAATTTAAGAATAATGAGTAATTTTTCAATTACCCTGGGTTTTAAAAAAAAAGTCAGCCATGTAATAGCTATAAACTAATTTTCTCAGCCTGTGTCGTATGGCTATAAGCTGAATTTCTCAGCGTGTGCCGTATCGCTAAGCTGATTTTCTCAGCGTGTGTCGTGTCGAACACCAGCGTGTTTTCATCGTGTCTTCTTCTACTGGTATTGCTATGGTCCTTTTCATCAGTTCCACATCAATGATCTTGTTCTACATTGGTGATCTTGTTCCACATCGATGATCTTGTTCCACATTGGTGATCTTGTTCCACATTGGTGATCTTGGTCCATATCAGTGATCTTGTTCCACATTGGTGATTTTGTTCCACATCGGTGATCTTGTTCCACATTGGTGGTCTTGTTCTACATCGGTGATCTTTCTCCACATTGGTGATCCACATTGGTGATCTTGTTCCACATTGGTGATCTTTTTCCACTTTGGTGATCTGTTTCAAGTCTTCTATTCTACGCAAGCCATAATTTATGGAAGTCTGTATTCTTATTTTTTTTTAATTCTGTCATTTTTCTACAACAGTTTTTGATAATTCTCCGTTGTTACTATCTTTCTGCTCCCTGCTGAGAATAGCGATTCGATCAGTTATCTCCAAGGCTTCCGTATATTTTCAAAGAAAGCAGTTTGAGGCTATTTGTATCATATCGTCATAGTCAATGCTCGTCTTAGTCAATGCTCGTCATAGTTAATGCCAGCGTATTCTCCCCACCTCTTTGTATTTTTCATAATGGGATATTGGAATAAATTATCATTAGTAATATTAAAAGGGGGATCGGAGTGGCCAAGAGGTATGGTGTCCGCTTCGAATTCTAAAGGTACCAGGTTCGATTCCCAGTAGAGGGAATATTCATTCATTCATAACCCTCCACTCCCAAAGGAGCATAGGCCTTCAACAAACACATGCCAAGTCCTCCTGTCAAGTGCCATCATCTCAAGTTCTTTCCATGTTCTCCTCATCATTTTCACCTCTGTTTCCAACTCTCTTCTCCATGTACTTCTTGGTCTTCCTCTGCCTCTCTTGCCCTGGGGGTTCCAGAACAAGGACTGCCTTGTAATGCTATCAACAGGTTTCCTCAGTGTGTGTCCTATCCATCGCCATCGTCTTCTTCTCATCTCTTGTTCCACTGGCACTTGTCCAGTTCTTGTCATCAGTTCCACATTGGTAACCTTGTCATACCATTTTAATCCCTCTATTCTACGCAAGCACCCATTTATGAAAGTCTGTAGCTTTTTGGTTGTTGTCTTTGTTGTTCTCCATGTCTCCGAGCCATACAATAGGACTGACTTCACATTTGAGTTGAAGATTCTTATTTTCGTGTTGGATCCTATTTCTCTTGATCTCCATATATTTCCCAATGCAATGAAAGCTCCTCTTGCTTTTTGTATTCTTATTTTGATATCGCTGTCTGTCCCTCCAACTTTGTCTATATTACTGCCAAGATATGTGTATGATTCTACATCTTGTATTGGCGTTTCTTCAAGTTCAACCCTGTTTTCATTACCTGCATTTATTCGCATTATTTTTGTCTTTTCCCTGTGTATTTTCAGACCCAATTGCTGTGACCTCTCATCGAGTGTTTTCAATTTGTCCTGCATCTGATTACGGTTATGGGACAGGAGAGCCAAATCATCAGCAAAATCCAGATCATCCAACTGCTTAGTCAGAGTCCACTGGATTCCATTTCTGTTGTGTGTTGTCGATGATCTCATAACCCAATCTATTGCCAGCAAGAAAAGAAATGGAGACAAGAGGCATCCCTGTCGCACTCCTGTTCTTATCCCAAATGGTTCTGTAAGCTGTCCTTCATGAAGAACTCTGCACGTCATGTCTTCATAGGTTTTCTTTATTAAATTAATGATTTTCAGGGGAACTCCATAATGCCTCATCAATTTCCAAAGTGATTCTCTGTCCACACTGTCAAATTGATGCGTGATGCCATATGATGATGGATGGTATCCGCATGTCTGGTTTTGTGTGGTGTGCAGATGTGTTCAGTCAAACAATGTTCATACAAAAATAACAGGGCAATCCACATAGGACGTCAGTAAACTCACGACGTATAAAGTCAATGATTCTTGAAACAGCCGTTGACGTTTTTCTTCATTATTTATTGTGGACGCCACAGTGACAAAATGGTTACGCGAATATGTAGGCACATCAAACAGTCATTATCACAGCAACATTCAATACAGCAATAGACGGTAGACAGCATTACAATGATGAGTCAGATGCATGTTATATTTCATAGTGCTGTAAATGTAGTCAGGTGAAAAACTCCATCCTTTTCTATAACAGCCAGGAGATAACCAGATATATGAGATCAGTTCACTCTCCTTAGTCTGACTTCAGCAAGACAGACACGTCTGCCGAAGTATAAATAATGTCCTCAAAAATATCCTCTAGATAACAAAGGTTTTTCAAACCTAGTTCAGGTAACCAAGTAGCAAGTAATAGTCCTTGGGACCTGCATCAACCGATGCAGCACAATACAGCGACATGTGAGCTAGGAAAACATCTCGTGACGACGACTTTCGAAGACAGGCTATGAACCAGAAATCGTTCACGACCAAAAATCGATAGAGTTAATGAAAATGTTAATTTACCTTGCCTTCCGGAAATACACAGAAATATTATGCCTCCTGACATGTGGGAAACACTAGAGGTATCATCTCGAATAAACGAAATATCCATAAGAGGACTCTCACATTCCTGACAGAACAAAAAATAGCGGAGATCCCCTCTTCAACGAGGCATCTCTTTCGCCATTCAAATCGCTCACTCCACTAGTGGTGGGCGGAAACCGATCGACCAAGAAGCAAGACAAGTCATGCGCAGTCCAGCGCAAAATGACCACAGCTCAAACTTAACTGCATTCGATACCAACGCGAGAAGACAAATGCTTACCGAGAAAAGTGACTATAAATTTCAAGCAGTTGTTGCCCTTGCGTTATAAAATAGATATTGAAATAAAACGATGTTGCGAGAATTTATCACGCAACATATCACCACCTCCTCCCGATTAAAAAAAAATGTGGAACATATTTTTTTTCAATATCAAAGAGCATGCGATAAGCGGCTCAAAACGCACGAATTATGCGCTGATAATTAACTAAATTGCCTAACATGAGGCTAAATATAGAGTGTCTGGTGAGGATATACCTCAACAGAAAAATAAATATGTCTCAAAAAATATTCACATCGGGGAGGTGTCACCAACACACATCACGTTAGCATGTAAACACAATATACGTATGCAAGTTACTATAATCATCATTAAACAGCATACTCTAATATTGTCTTTAAAAATGGATGTACAAATCTGATAGGAAAATTTAAATAGTACATTATTTGACATGTAATGACATAAGTACATAGTAAAGTTAAACTACATGACGATCCAGGACATATGCTCTGGTATTCCGAGGGTAAGTACACAATCTAGAACTCGTCATGCTTGATACTAGTAAGGTAAGTCCTCAGCTCAACAATGACATTCTGAGAAAGTACAAGCAATATAATGCTAATTAATAACTAATATGCTTCATAAGGTACAATACATTATTAATAATTGTGGCTGTTTAGTAAACTAACGGCCCTTATATTAACCACTCAGTCTTCCTCTATCATCTTAAAAAACGAACAGAAGAAGATGATAACAAAGCACGATGGTGTGTACATATAAAGTGAGTACAGATGTGCTAATCTATTGTAGTAATATAGGTGTGTTATGACTCTGTAATATATAGGAATATAGGACAGAAGTATTAGTTGGAGTCATGTGGGCATCTAGACAAAATGTCAGCCATCACATTATCCGCACCACGGATAGCTCGTACCGTGAAGTGAAAAGGTTGAAGAGCTATAGCATATCGAGTGGATCTCGAACTCTTCAAATTCTTAGTCTGAATAGCTGTAAGAGCTTTCTGATCAGTCTCTAGAATGAAATGTGCGCCCAGGAGGAATCTTTGTAGCTTTAGAATTGACCAAACCATCGCTAACAACTCACGGTCTAAAACCGAGTAGTTCCTCTCTGCCACATTTAGTTTTCTAGAAATGTACATAACAGGATGCAGAGTATTTGCATATTCTTGCATCAGTGCTGCTCCAATCCCAGTGGATGAAGCATCACTTCGAAGAACAAAAGTCCTATCAAGAGTAGGTAATCTTAGGATGGGAGGAGAAGAAAATATATTCTTGATTTGGTCTAGTGAAGATTGGCATTCTTCAGACCAACGGACCAGATTAGGCGAACCTTTCTTCAACAATGTTGAGAGAGGTGCCATGATCGAAGATAAATTTGGAATAAATCTCCCATAAAATTGAATTAAACCTAAGAGACTCCTAACTTGTTTCTTCGTTTTAGGAACAGAGATGTTCAGTATTTGGAAGTATTGTGGTCTTCTGTCTTCAAGAGACCATGACCAACACGATGACCCAGGAAAGAGATTTCACCAAAACCAACAAAAGCTTTAGAAGGTTTTGCTGTCAAATTATTCTCACGTAGAGTGGACAGTAAGTCATATAACCCTAAATAGTGATCTTCCCAGGTATCACTGAAGAGACAGATGTCATCTAAGTATGCGATGACATCCGAACGATGTGACAGAATTCGACGCATCATGCGAACGAAAGTGGCAGGGGCGTTCATGAGACCAAAAGGCATAACATTCAATTGAAATAGACCCCTAGGTGTAGAAAAAGCAGTAAGAGGTTTGGCATGCTCTGCTAAAGGCACTTGCCAATAACCTTTAGACAAGTCAAGTTTAGTGAAGAATCTAGAATTAGAAAGTCTAATCAGTAGATCTTCCAACAAAGGCATCGGTTCAGCATCGAACTTTGTGACCTGATTCAATTTGCGATAATCAACACAAATTCGTATGTTCTTATCCTTCTTCCGGACAATAACCATGGAAGAAGAATATGGTGAAGTCGATGGTTCAATTATATTTAATTGAATCATTTCATCCAATTCCTTTTCCACTTGCGACTAGTGTATAGGAATAGGATACGGCCTAACCCTAATTGGATTATTGTCGGTAAGAATTATGTCATGTTCTATGACATCTGTGTGTCCAGGAATGTCAGTGAGAACATCCTGAAATGTTTGTAACATCGACGAGACTTGTCGATGTTCGTCCCCAGAAAGATTAGGAGAAACAGAAACGTTTTTTCCAAGATTCCGTAGAATGTAATGGAACCACTGGAAGGGGAAGGTTGACATCAGAGAAGGTAGCTTCCTCATCCTGTATGACAGACAGGGATGAATAATGACCGTGAGGTGCAGGAG
>JAMPIV010021588.1:30000-91218 GCA_024509875.1 Oreohelix idahoensis | reverse complement strand
CGAACAGTGTTACCGTAACCTGTTATATGCGTGACGCAGAATCAGGTACCTAATTTCATATCTCAAAGAATGGTGAGTGAAAATAAACACCATTGTCAAGCAAGCTCGATAAACCTTTCGAGCATCTCTGTTGTTACGAAATGTAACCAGAGCTTCACCATACCTGTTATTGGTAGGTGGTAACAGACGCACGAACCTAACGTCTGCCGTGTATTGAAAAAAATTGCCAAGTGTCTGCCATGTAGTACCTTGTGGCAGATTGCTAACTAATACGGTACGAGAATATGTACCCTTCCCAATATACGTAGGACCATTGTCACTAACATGGGAAAAAGATTGATGTGCAACATGAGTTAATTGAGGTACCTTGCCATGTATGTCCCTCATATAAGTATTATTCTTTCTATAGACTGGAATAATATGTTGGGACTGAGTATGGAGACCCTTACCCTGTAATGATGTATTCGTAGCACATGTAGTCGTAGACGGATCAAAAGAACGACCTACATTCTTTTGTTTAAATGTGCTGGTATTAATTTTATTTGGTATCTTTCCGTTATTCTTAACTCCAACATTATTTTTCACCATCTTATTCTTCTTAGTACTCTTCTTTTTAATGTCGACATCATCAACAATTTTCTTTAGATCAGTTGTAGCCTGATCCTGTCTCCAACATCTATATTCAGAATTAGCAGTAGCTTGTCGAGGGAAAGTATATTTTCCCCGGAATGATCTAATAATCCTCACTGGGTGTGTAGACACCTTAGTATCGCACTTAGTACTGACTGCATGTCGTAAAATACGTTTATTCCCTCTGTCGTTCATCAATATATTTTTACCTGCCAGTACATCGAGTAGACAATCGACCCTCTTTCTTAAATTATCCCTTTCAGAAGTCAGGAAAGCAATCTCCTGCTTCTGTTTCTTATTTATTTTATCCAAGTTAGGGTTAATATTCTTCTCCTTATCCCATAAAGAATCGAGTGTGATCAATGCTGTTGACAGTTCATAGATCTGTTGTTGTGTTTCCTTTTCAAGGTCAGCATATCTATGTTTCTCAGCTAGGAGTTACGTTTCTAATGTAGTCACCCTGTCATCCATGAGACAATCATCACTCGATGTAGATACCGTAACACTAATACCAGATTCTGTATTCTCTTCTTCATTTTCTGATTGCACTTCATCTATTAAATCCACATAAGTCTCATTACCTCTATGGGAATTAACCATAAGTGTCTTATTCTCTTCACGCAATAATGCCAAGTCACGTGTGGAAGATTTCACTTTATCTATCTGGTCATTCAGCATCAGCTTCAATGAGGTGACCTCATCGTCCAGCTTTTTTTCCTGTCTAAGATAAAATTCATAAAATTTATCATTATCTGTATGACATACATCCATTATACTATTGACATCAAATGATAAACTCCCATTTTCCCTCTTTTCTATTTCAATATTTGTCTTAATGTCCCTGTTTAGACAGAACTGCTCATCTTGTTCCTCATCATAGTAAAGAGATCCTAACTGCACATCATCAGTGAGAATCAACTCACATTGGATGGCCTGATCTGCATGACCATCTGACCTTAACGCAGTATCAATCTTATTATTTGATATTTTCTTAACTTCTTTAATTGGTTGCAATCGAGCTAATTCTGAAGTAAGCTCTTGAATCTTAACACCCTGTGTGTAGGTTTCCAGTTTCAAAGCTACATTTGCCTGATCAATTGTTTTCAGTCGACCAACTTCAGATAACAACGACTGAATATGTGCACACTGTGCATGCAGTTTTCTTTAGTAAGATGAGGCATTATCTTGTGAAATTTTCAATGCAAGTTTCTTAACCTCAGACTCTAACGCTTTTTTTTTTTTCAATGGTGGATTCTAATGAGGCTTCTAATTCTTTCCTCTGACTACGACATTTAGTAAGATCCACTTTCAACACCGACAAATTATTATTCAACCCAGCAATTTCAAAATCCATTGTTGACAACTTATTCTCATCTTCACCTTTTTGCTGTATCAGCTCACTGGTAAGGGCAATCTCCCTATCCTTGTGCCTCGTTATTGTTTCCTTCAACTTTATGATCTCAATATCCTTCTATGAAATGTTATTGATCTGACCTTTATTGATTTCAGTAAGGTTCAAAATCTTATTTTTCTTTTCCATCAGTGATTTCTCCAGATTAGAGACTTTATTATTAGTCAAACTTTCTGTTTGAACCTGAAGGAATTTTACTTCTTGATTTGCAAGTTCCACTTCCCGTGTCTTTAATCTCAAATTATCAGTGTTGGTTTCAAACTTCAGTAAACTTGCCTCCTTTCGCAAGTCACTTATAATCTTTTCTTGACTGGCAATAATATCCAATAACTCCTCTTCTCTTTTCTCATCAATAGTTTTTAAAATTGTTACTTTTTTCTGCTTATTCCGCGTGTTGTGCATTTGTTGATCATAATCATTGTCGAAGAGAATAGCATTATGAATGTTATTCATTATAGAACCATGTTGGATGTGTGTGTACCGTTCTACAAAAGTACGAAGCACTCCACCTAGTAAGTCTGCTATGTCCCTAGCCATTATCATATGTGGGACGGAATAAAAACTACTATCCACAAAATGTGTTAAATCGGATGCCGTACGACATAAAAAATTATTTAATACAAAATCTTCAAGGTATTGGCCCTGGAAACCATCATTAATCCCTTCTTGGAGGAGATTCCTCAGAGCAGACATTATGTCCGACCTAGACGTTTTATCTGATTCCATACCATCAACACCAATTTCTTTAACAATTAACTTGTTTGGAGAATCCATATATTCCATCGAGGCCTTCTTTAAATCATTAGAATGTCTTTTTTTATTTAAACCTTGTAAATGTTCATTGTGTAACTCCTGTAAACGATGCAGTAAATCATTGTTATCTAATGACACCATACTATTCTTTTCATCCAATTCCTTAATATGCCTTATCTCAACATCTAATTCTTCAGCAGTAGGTATTTTCATTTCCCTATTCATATAAGTTTTCCTAGCCGTCACTTCATTGGTAAATGAGTTTAATCTTTCACCTTCCATAACATGTTTCCGTCCAATCGCCCTAGTTTCCTTTAAAGTAAGCATTTTAATATAATAATATATCTTTTTAGTCTAATATTATTCTTATTCAACAATACAATTTGTTTATCAGTTATATATGTGACTCTCCTAGTCAATTCAATATATATATTCAATAAGTATGGTTAATCAATATAACCAACTATAATACTATAATACTATTAGTTGTATGTCCCACAACTAATTTGTAACCTAATAATTTAGATCAATAATGTTCACCGATTACATTATACCAATGTATTATACCCTTATTAATTCATGATGCTGAATTTATATCATGCATCTAATATTATCCTCCAATAATTATGAGTATTTTCCCTCTACAATTATGTTATTTAATCTAAATAGTTGATAAGTCACCACGCTGTAGTATTATGTAAAATGTACTAATTATTATCTTATAAGTTACCCAATCACCTATTCAAGGTGTGAAACTATAAATTTATTTAGTTAATCATTAATTCAATATTTTATTGTAAATTGAAGTTATGACTTAGCCATAATATGTATAAAAATGCATCACTAATGTATTAGACCCACTGCTGCAAATTGATGACAACTTCCGAAGTCATCATCAAATTGCATAAAAATTAATTAATCAAATTAATTCACTATTTTATTAATCAAATTATAATACTATTATTATATTATTAATGTATGAGATGAACAAAACAATACAATTCATCAACCAAAGATTTACAAAACAGCAGTACGATTACAAAAGTGACATTTCACAAATAAAATGATTTTATGAACTAAGTATACTAACCGGAAATGCAGAGAGGTCAAGGAGAAACTAAGGCAAGATGAAATATGGACACTACGAATAATGACGTCACAGGACTCATCTGACGATTATTACAATATATATATAAATGAAATTAAATATAGCAAGGTCAGGAGTAACGAGATAGATTACCAACAATGATACAAAACTAAATAAAATGAAACTGAATACACTAGAATACACCAGTTATTCACGGAACTGGACACCTAACATGCAAGGTCCAATAATGGCAACTACGAACGAACAAGCATCGGCAAAGTAATCACCGATGGGTTCTTCGCTAAAGTGCAATTAATTAACGGCCCTATCGATCGATTAAAACCAATTGATTGTGTCATTCGGGAAAGCCATGAAATAAGACCTTTAATTCTCCACCTACCACTAATTAGTAACAAAACAAACGGTGGAAAAAAATATAACATGTATATATATGAAAAATGAAATAGACATACCTGTGTAAAAGGCGAAATGGACTCAGCACTGTGTTTTCTAACTGACAAAGGTCACACCTAGACTTATCTTTTTGTGCTCGATTATTTTCCACGGGCAATGCTAGTATGCACCCACGGTGTAGCCAAGTATCGTAAGCTTCTTTTCAACATGATTGACTATCGGTTGACAAAGGGTTTCATCTTAATTCAGTTTCGTTTGTCGTAGATGCTGTTTCACCGTCTGTCACCCTGGCTTTAGGCTGGAACTCAAAAAACGATGACGTAGGGTTGACCTTTAGTAGTACCTATGCGTAATAGGTCATACTTGAGCACATCACGTGATAGTCTTTTGAAAGTAAACAGTTATTGTCCGAATGAATGAAATTTCGATCTGTTTCTTCCAGAAAATTATTTTTTTTCGATCCCCAGACAATGGGCACCAGTGTTGAAAGGGTTGCTGGTTTTGCTCTATTAATTTGGGTCATTATTTATTGAACAATGTTCCATGTAATATGACTAAAGCAATTATAAATTTCTGGCCATTGCATTGCTGTTGATATGTTAGTCTTTCATTCAGTTCTAGTGCATCGTGCCTTTCGATGGAAATTAGCGAATGCGGGGTGGAAGATTTCAAACAATACTTGAACTTTGCAATTCGATTGACTGGATAAGTCAATTCATTGAGTCCACACATTTTTAATGTACAGTTTTACACGTCAAATACAATCCACACATGTTGGTCATAAAAAGTACATATTTCAATAGATTGAATAGATATACCTGTATATCAGTCCTTGTCCAATAAAACGACTTACTGTAGGCAGAACGTCATAACTATATGTACGTGCGGTTGGGGCTTCCAACGGCCGACAGTGAGATTATGCGCCTGACAATACACATTATTATGGACTGTTAATTTATCCTTCCCTGAATTCAATTACGTACTAACCTTACTCATATTATCTCTTCACCATAACCATGGACTGACCCATGTCCATACTTGAATAAAATATAACTGTGCGGCAATACTATGCCCAACACTGGAAGGAGAAAGGACACGTCTTTACAGCTTGACGGTCAACACCAAAGGGTCCCTATCTTAGTCACGGAGCGTGACCTATCAACGCTACCACGTCATAATTTGCTCGAGTGTATAGCGTTCAATAGACCAAGAATTATTTACCTTAGATTATATTAAATGCTGTAACCCCTAAAATTGCACGCTGCCAACCTCTAGCAGACGACTGCAATGGAACTACCGTAACAATAGTACAATCGTCAAACTTGTTGTAGTGTAAAATGTCATTGGTCTATTTTTTTAAAAACGGGGGAGGGGAAGAGAATATGTGAATATTATGTTGTAACAGATTCCGGTTCATACAATCCTAAATATGAAACATTCATAAACACCTCTGGCGGTTAAACTTCATACACGGTTTGATAACATGGTCTGTGATAAAAAGCTGATGATATGACACAATGTAAGATTACACTGATGATAGTTTCTAGCATGTCAGAATACAGATGACATTGTAACAAAACATTGCGGACATAACAGAATAGAAAACTGTACAGATGACATTGTAACAACACTGCGGACATAACAGAATAGAAAACTATACAGATGACATTGTAACACAACACTGCGGACATAACAGAATAGAAAACTATACAGATGACATTGTAACACAACACTGCGGACATAACAGAATAGAAAACTATACAGATGACATTGTAACACAACACTGCGGACATAACAGAATAGAAAACTATACAGATGACATTGTAACACAACACTGCGGACATAACAGGGTAGAAACCTATACAGATGACATTTTAACACAAAACTGCGGACATAACGGAATAGAAAACCATACAGATGCCATTGTAACACAAAACTGCGGACATAACAGGGTAGAAAACTATACAGATGACATTGTTACACAAAACTGCGGACATAACAGGGTAGAAAACTATACAGATGACATTGTAACACAAAACTGCGGACATAACAGAATAGAAAACTATACAGATGACATTGTAACACAAAACTGCGGACATAACAGGGTAGAAAACTATACAGATGACATTGTAACACAAAACTGCGGACATAACAGTATAGAAAACTGTACAGATGACATTGTAACAACAAACTGCGGACGTAACAGAATAGAAAACTATACAGATGACACTGTAACACAAAAGTGCGGACATAACCGGGTAGAAAACTGTACAGATGACATTGTAACACAAAACTGCGGACATAACAGGGTAGAAAACTATACAGATGACATTGTAACACAAAACTGCGGACATAACAGGGTAGAAAACTATACAGATGACATTGTAACACAAAACTGCGGACATAACAGGGTAGAAAACTATACAGATGACATTGTAACACAAAACTGCGGACATAACAGGGTAGAAAACTATACAGATGACATTGTAACACAAAACTGCGGACATAACAGGTTAGAAAACTGCCTCCAACTGGCAGAAAAACAGGAGTGAAATTGAAAGCTGCAACCAAGGTGGAATGGGGTAATTATCTGCACATGACAACAGGGGGCTGACACCCCGTAGAGTGTAAAGGAGATTAAGGGGCCGAAACACTTGATCGATTGGCGGACCGCCTTTGATGACCAGCTTGCCTTCTGTTGTATCGCTGTGTATAGAGTTTCTTATCATTGCAAAATATTACACTAAACATATGACCTTCTTATATATTATAACAAGAGGTCGTTCGTATCGTTAAAGTACAATTGAATACTAAACAGATGACACTCCAATACATTCTAGCACGAAACAGTAACAGCCCAACGCTAGACAGGTACCATTGTTAACACTAAAACGTAACTACAACGTGACGGCTCAAGAAGTCGCGGTTTAACGACTGTTCACAACGATAGTGTATCTTTTTTGACGATGTTGGTAGAACAAAGGAACAGTCAGTGTGATTTTCGCTTTTGTTCGCCAGGGAACTGAGGCTCAGATAGCCAGTTGGTTATTTACAAGTCAACGACTTAATGTCCGTACAAATTCAGTAGCCTACATATCTTCCTAGAAATCACCAGCAGGATTGCAGGAGTGCCAAGCGTTCATATTGAATAAATCGACGTATATTGTAAACTGTTTTGGAACTGTAATGTGTCGTGTAATGGAATATCATGTATTATGTAAATAAATTGTAGAAGTCGTCTATGCCAGGAGTCCGAGAACATTTTATCTAAGTGTGGTGTTCCAGATGTGTTGTGTAGTCTGTAGTATCGTAGGCATTGCCTAGTTTTCACAGAACACCACCTAACACACCATCATGTAAAGAGAAGCCATCATCAAACAACAAGAAGCCATACAGACCAATCATTAACACAACACGGGAAGATTCACACCACCTTCTCAACATTAAAATTTAGTAAAGAACCCCGCGACATTAGTAGAGATACTCTATCCCATTAATCTTTGTTCGCAACATTGGTGGAGATGCCGGTCCTCGGAGCGTGTAATGACTGACGACAGCAAATCAGTAATTCCGACACAAGTAAGCAGCGTGTCGTGGTTGAGTTGAGTGTAGAGTATTTGTCGAGTTGGACAACAGTAGTGAAATCGACAAGGGATAGTGGACTGACAGAGTTATAGATTACACACACAGAAAGGTGTAAATAGGAGATGGACTTGAGACAACCTGGAAGAAGATTTACCAAAATGATCTCTCTCTCCAAGCCTCAACTCACTTATGTCTGTCTAAGCACCTCCTGCTCTCTCTCTCTTCTCTTATCATACATAGAGATTATAGTAAAGAGCTAAAAATACAAATATGGATGGAAAGGTCGTGAACAGCGCATTAATAAATGTGTAAAATTTATTAAAGAAGAAAAAGCATGGAATTAATGCATATCATCACAACAACATAAAATTACATCAATACTCAAAATATTCATCAATAATCATATACGCCAAAAACCACACACACAGATCACCATTCATAAAACCTGTAGAACACAGAGAGATGAAATAACTGAGTGTCAGCCCGTCCGTTTTCGGGACCAGATGAAATAGTCCGGACAGTGTGTTACTTGTAGATCCTTTGTAAGGGACTATGCCTACAAAACTGTCCTTGTTGGTACTATCATTGGTGATTCCTCCCTACTGGCGCGAGGTGGGCTGGAAGACTCTAGTTACCTTCTGTTTACCAAAATGAATAAACTGCGATTCAGTCCGTCCGCTTTCGGGACCAGATGAAATAGTCCGGACAGTGTGTTACTTGTAGATCCTTCGTGAGGGACTATGCCTACAAAACTGTCCTTGTTGGTACTATCATTGGTGATTCCTCCCTACTGGCGCGAGGTGGGCTGGAAGACTCTAGTTACCTTCTGTTTACCAAAATGAATAAACTGCGATTCAGTCCGTCCGCTTTCGGGACCAGATGAAATAGTCCGGACAGTGTGTTACTTGTAGATCCTTCGTGAGGGACTATGCCTACAAAACTGTCCTTGTTGGTACTATCATTGGTGACTCCTCCCTACTGGCGCGAGGTGGGCTGGGGGACGCTGTTTATATCTCCTGCTGACCAACTGAATGAAACTTAGCGACAGCCTGTCCGCTTTCGGGGACCAATGGAATAGCTCCAGTAAGTGGTTTCTTCGTATATATCCGCCATCGGTGATGGAATTAACCTGAATAAAATCACTGTATAGGCGCTATCGTTGGTGTCTTCCCCCTACTGGCGCGAGTGGGGCTGGAACTCTGTCCATAGATGGCTGCTCATACGTGCGAAGTTCTACATAGACCCAGAAATAAACCATGGGACGAAGTCACTTGAGGACAATTGATCCCAAGGCATGCTTATCCGGCGCTAGAATTGGCTTTAAATCCGGTTTTGGCTGGTTGACTGTGGCTTGGCTGAGTGCCCCGTTTAGGCACAAAAAAGGCGGGTGATATGGAATTCTGCTATAGGCATGCTGGGCGGTTTTGATATTCTGGAAGCCGCAATGCTCTGGCTGGTAATCCAAGAGGCGAGTAGAGAACTACTACTGCATTTGGTGATTCCAGATTTAGCGTTGGCTCCGTTGCACTGCGTGAGCTTAACTTGGCGTTGACAAAAGGGGTTTTGATTCAGGAACGGGGTGTGACACTCGTGGGGCTAGATATCCTCAGAATCCCTCTAGACGAAGAGACGGTGACATTCTTCGTCTGACTGGAAACTAGACTAGCAATTCGGTATCCCCCTGAAACCCGAGAAAATGCCAAGAAATAGGCCAAAAAACATTTAGTTCTGTGTTAATGTTTGCCTTATTTCCATAATGGTCTATCTCGGGCCAGGAATCTTCTACGAGTGTGTTTGACGTAGTAAAATTTCAAATCTTATAGCTTACAAAGGACGCTCCCCCCGGACCTGCCTAACCTGATTCTACAGATGTATTGGCGTAATGCGTAATAGAGTAAGACAAAAGAAATCGTGCGAAAGTTCCCCAGGCCTCAAAGGGTCCCAGCCGCTCGTCATCAAACGTTTTAAAGCGACCAGAGAAATTCCCCTGTTGGGACCACAGAGGGTACCCGCCGCTAACGAACCGTTTCTTTCACAGAAACCGTCTTGGCTCGTTCTAACACTTAAAGCGGACCCGAGAAATGTTTCTCTGGTCGAACAGGTGCGTTTAGATAACATTACGTCTAGCGTTAGCTGACCGCAGCTGGCCAGCGTAAACAACCTCGGGTGGGGTTTGAGAGGGTGAGAAAGTTTGGCCACAAAGGTAGAAAAGGAAAGAAAAAGAAAATACAAAATGTCTCGGAAAACAGAACATTTAAAGGAGTAATCAAATTATGGACAAGATGGTAAAATAAATTATCTTTCACGTGACAAGTGCCCCCTTTTTTAAAGTGCGTGAAACACGAACTAAATGACAGTAATTTATCTTTTCCATCAATGTCCATTACATGTCCTAGAACATCCTATAATCATAATACAAATTTGTTTCCAACTGTCGTGGAATATTCTAATCCACATATATAAATTATCAAGTAAATATAAAGCCTAATAAATACATATAATAAATAAAGGAAGAAGAATGGTAAAGAACAGTGCTGTCACAATGACTGTACTCGAAATCCCCTTGTTTTCTACTGCGTATGCAAATTGTAACGTTTCACGTTGATATTAAAGGCCTTCTGCAACATACACGCGTTTCCCAAACACACAATAAAATGTGCTGCCTTTCTAAGAAAAACCTTGAAATATGCAAGTTGACCTAAATTTTAAATTCCATTCATGTCTTTTTCTACACTATGTTACCAAGATCAAAAGACAGATGGACAAAAGGATAGCGAGAAGGGAGAGGCAGAAAGCCGAACACTAAACACGCTTCGCGCGATACACAAATGCTGCCATCACGCGTGTAAGACTACATGCACTAACTTTTTTTCAGACGGACAGTGATAAAATACATTACCCATCCCAGAGTTAGGTTTATAAATCCTGAAAAACTCTTATTAGAAAAGATAACATTAGATGGGTTTACGGTTGAAAACATAACAGTACCCAGACAGCACATCTTCGAAACAGGAGGTAGAAAATACATATTTTGAACGCAGCCACGTAGCTCTTTTAAATTTGGATATTTGGGTTCCTTAGGGCTTGCTGACAAAGAATATGTAAAACGTTACGCAAATAGTCCAGGAATTAATAAATTATACCCAAAATAAAATAGTGGGGATGCCTGACAGCATGGAATCATTTCTGCTCATAAAATTTTTTTATAACGTGTTTGAAAAAAATCTTACGTTACAGAATTAGCCTACCATGTAAACTCCAAATTGATTGGAGCGCAACAAATGAAAGACTAACCACGATTGGTCGGGCTATAAATACTATCTTTCGTTGTTAGGGGAGACGTGAAAAGGTAACATTTTTTCAAACACTTGTCGAAACGTGGCCTCATTGGCTAGACTCGCTGATATACTCACTTAGGAGCGTTAGTTCGAGACCACTAGTGCAAATAATCTTGATAAAGCAACAGTGCGTTGAAGCCAGCTCATATTTGTGTTAAATAAAAGCCTGGAACATAAGCAGATGGGAATTTGTGCCAGTAATTGTGCCAGAATTCATTGCTAATCAACGTATCTGTGTTTATTTCCATGAAATTGTGGTAAGCTTGAACCATTCAGTATCTTTTAATGAAAATTGAATGTAAATTGTTAATTTATACCTGTATATATATGTGTAGTTCAGTGGCAAACAGGAGATAAAGCCTATAATGCTCCAGCCTGAACAGAGGGTGTCGGAGGGAAGTAAAACGGCATGGAATGGCCAAATAGTACACTGACACCTGGATGATTGATTAGACAGAAATAATGCTGGAAGTGCAGAGGCGTGGTAACCATTAAGGAGGTAAATACTGGTATAAAGTATTTCAGATGAAGCTGACAGTTGGCCTAACGCTCTGAACTCAATGTTTGTGTTGTATTGTGCTCAGTGTAGAACTAGAGTATCAATTAGTTATGAAGTAGAAGGTACATCCTTCTTGTTTTCAGGGACCGTGGTCTTGATGGTACTGAGCAGCACCTGGTCAGAGCTTTGCTGAATCCAGAGTCGGACAGCATACTCCTTGGTCTTTTTAGCTATCAGTGAGGTGTCTCCAGAGCCCAGGGGAGAATTCGAGCAGAGGAGTCCTTTCCTGCCGCCATCACGCAAGATAAGCTGATTTGGCCAGCTGAGCTCAACATTATGTCCCCTCATCTTGAAATGACTTTGTAAAAATAACATTCAGAGGGGAATTTAATTGTCTTAATATCAGGAACTGAGAACATCTCCAATACTAGTCCCAAAAGACAAACTATTGAAGTCATGATGACAAATACCAACAGAGCTTGAACAAAACAAAACCAGTATTACCTCATATTACCACTACACAACTGACACACATAGGATATTTTAATAATATATGTCACTACAATATTCATATTGATAAAGTCTGTACATATACTTGTAATTAAAATTGATTGTGATTCCTGGTTCCTTTGTATTTGAATCAGGACACATATACCTTTATGATAACCATGAATACATATTGTTATTTGAAAAGTTATCAGTGACTCTTTAAGATATTCTCATAGAGTGTTATATGTATGTGAGTGTCACAGTGTTGTCAAGAGTAGTGGATTAAATTAAATTGTTTATCTGTCTGTTGTTGTGACTTACACTTCATCATACACATACCCTAGACACATGACGTAGTCATCACACTATTCCAGAATAATTCTGACTGAGATATATAGATATGTGGTAGCAAGTAAGGTTATCTATAATACACTACTCTTAATAGATATAGATACCTTCACAGCTGATCTCAGTCAGTACACTAAGTCCCCTATAAATATTTATAACATCCCACTTCACCACATATATTAATTTGAAGCTGAGGCTGAGACTAAGAAGTTACAATTTGAAGCTGAGGCTGAGACTAAGAAGTTACAAGCTGAGGCTGAGACTAAGAAGTTACAAGCTGAGGCTGAGACTAAGAGGTTGCAGATTGAGGCTGAGACTAAGAAATTGGAAGCAGAAAGAGAAGACAAAAGATTAGCTGCAGAAAGAGAAGAGAAGAGATTAGCTGCAGAGAGGGAAGCAGAAAAGGAGGAGAAAAGATTACAAAGGGAACATGAATTACGACTAAGGGAGTTTGAGTTTCAAGGCCATGCTCCTGAAAATGGTGCCAGTCCCTTTGCCTCTGATGCTACGGTTACTCAGGGAGCCTCAACCTCAGCTATGAACTTTCATTTAGATCATTTTGTTGAGAAAGACGATGATATTGAGAGCTATATAAATAGATATGAACTATTAGCTACCACGTATGGGTTAGAGAGAGAAAGGTGGAGCTTAAAGTTATCTCAGGGACTTCGTGGGGCAGCTTATGAAGTTTTTGCAAAAATGAGCAGAGGTGATCAGGAAAATTATGATATGCTAAAGCAGGCTCTTTTGTTAAGATATGAAAAGAATGCTGAATTTTATAGGAAAAAATTTAGGAATGCTAAACTACTGTCAGGTGAAACCTATCACCAGTTCTCTGCACGAATAGAGACATACTTGGAGAAATGGACTTCTCTGGGGAAAACCCAAGATCTTAAGGAAATGGTCCTTATAGAGCAATTAAGAGAGTCCATGGCTCCAGACCTGAGAAAGTTTCTCATGGAACAAGGTGCAGAGAGGCTGGATGAGTTGCTAAATGTTGCTGAAAGGTATCAAGCAGCTCAAGCAGAGGTAACAGGTAATAAAAAGAAACAAGTGGATAACTTTAGGGCACCACAGAACTTTAATAAATTTGATCCTAGGGATCAAAATAAAGGTAAGCACCAATTTGATAGGCCACGGTATGACAATAAAAATAAATTCCCACAATTCGATGAAAGGAAATATGATGAAAGAAAATCTTTCAACCAAGGAAAAAGGTGGTGTAAGAATTGTCAGATGGACAATCATGACACTGACCGGTGCAGAAGGAAACCTGTGTATATGGCAACCCTTCAGGTCAGGTCGACCTCAAGACAGGAGGAGGATATTATGTTAGATACCACTCCAGAAGAGATGAGGAAGGCACAGGCTGGGGATAAAACACTCAAGCCTTGTTTCAGAAAATTGTCAACTTGTCATACAACTCCAGGCAAGGGAGATTTTTACATGAAAAACAAGTTGATGTATAGGAAGACTGGAGCTAGATCCAAAGGTCAAGGACAGCTGGTACTTCCTAAAAGATATAGGGCAGACTTAATAAGGAGCCTACATGTGAAACCAGATGGGGACCATGAGAAAATAGGTACCATCATTCAAAAGGTGGCTCACAATTATTATTGGCCCAAAGCAAGATGGGACATTGAGAATTTTGTAGAAAGGTGTAGCATAGCACATGAGGGAACACCCACAAGTGGGAACATGGATCAGGACCTGGACACGCCACGGGGAAAAATTAGGCCTGATAATAAAAAGAAAAATAGATTTGATAAAGTGGACCAAATGGAATGGGAAGCCCCATTTCACGGACAAGCTTCACTTAACTGTTTTACAATGGCCACTATGCGGAGAGTGCAAAAAGATGTCCTACCCCAGGATAAGCCGAAAATCCCTCAATCGGACTTAAACAAACTGGAGGAAGAGGATGTAGAGAGGAAATCTCTCATCAAGAATTTTAAGTGGGGAGACAGCCCCAAAAGAAAAATTGGTAGCGGTCGTTTTGTGAATGATAATTCTGGGAGGAAAAATCATCACTATAAAGCTTCGAGTGGAAGAGACCATACCGGTGCATGGACAAATAGGTCCACACAATTAAAGGTCCACATGTAGCTATGTTAAGAACGTGGACTGATGAAAAGGCAGAGGAAAACATTACATCTTCATACCAATATGTGAATGAGCTGACCACTCGGTTAAAAACTGGCTGGAAACTTGCCAATGAAAATTTGAAACAAGCCAGGAAGAAACATGCTGCCTATTATAACAGGAAGGCGAAAGACAGAGATTTGGCTGTGGGAGAGAAGGTACTGCTTCTTTTGCCCGGGAGTCAGAATAAGTTACAAATTGGATGGCAGGGTCCATATACAGTTCTAGAGAAGGTGTCTAGAACAAATTATAAGATAGATAAGAAGGGGAAAGAAAAAATCTATCATGTGAATCTCCTGAAGAAATATTTGGAAAGAGAACATCAGGAAGAGACACACTTGTTGACCTTGTCCATCGCCATGGAGATGAAAAAGGAACCACTTTCATCATTTGAATATCCATTACACCCCTGTGAGACAGCAGCACAGGTGAAAATCAGTACACATTTAACGAAAACTCAGAAAGAGAGAGTACAACAGGTTCTAAATAATCATGCAGAGGTGTTAACAGACCGACCAGGGCATACAAACCTATTGGAATATGATATGAAACTGATAGACCCCACACCTGTCTGTATGAAACCATATTCGATTCCGGTTGCTAAGGAGAAAGCTTTGAAGGAAGAGATAGACTATCTGTTGAAGGAAGGAATTATTTCGCACAGTGAGTCTTCGTATAGTTCCGGTGTGGTACTCTTAAGGAAGCCCTCTGGAGAACATAGACTCTGTATAGATTACAGGAGACTGAATGCTATTACAGAAGGACAGGTGGATCCATTGCCGGATACAAATCAGCTGTTTGCCAGACTAAATAAAGCTAAATATTTCTCAAAAGTGGATCTGAGTAAAGGATACTATCAGATTCCAGTAAAGCCTGAGGTTAGACCATACCTAGCTTTTAGTACCTCAGAAGGACACTATGAGTTTAATAGATTGCCATTTGGATTGAAGAATGCGCCTAGTGTCTTCTCTAGAATGATGAGAAAATTATTGGATCCTCTGAATAATCCCTGTATAACAAATTTTATGGATGATATCCTTATAGCAACAGAAACATTTGAGGAACACATTGACTCTCTGAACATGCTGTTTGATCGACTTAGGGAGGCAAATTTAACAGCCCGACCAACTAAATGTTGCGTTGGATGTAAAGAATTGGAATTTTTGGGACACACAGTTTATCAGGGAAACATGACCCCTGACCCAAAGAATTTAGAGAAACTACAGAAAGCCCGAGACCACAAACCAAGAAGGACGTGAGATCCTTTGTCTCATTATGTGGTTTCTACCAGAAGTATATCAAAAACTTTAATTCCATATGTGCACCGTTAACTGAATTGACACGTAAAGGACATCCAGATCGCATTACATGGACACCACAATGTGAAATGACTTACCAAGAATTGAAGGAAAAGCTCACAAGTAAACCCATTTTGAAATTACCTGACTTAAGTCAAGAATTCATAGTAAGGACGGATGCAAGTAATATTGGGTTAGGTGCAACTCTACTACAGAAATCAGATGCATTGGATGGGGAATTAAGCCCAGTGGCATATGCTAGCAGAAAGTTGAATAAAGCTGAAATCAACTACTCAACTAGCGAAAAAGAATGTCTTGCAGTAATATGGGCGATAAAGAAATTCAATATTTATCTATATGGGAAGGCATTTAAGTTGCAAACAGACCACAAACCGTTATCGTTTCTAGCACAGGCTAGGCATGAGAACTCCAGGTTACTCCGATGGTCTTTACTTTTGGCTCCATATAATTTTAGCATTGAGTATATATCTGGAAAAACCAATTTGGGAGCGGATTTTTTAAGCCGTCATCCGTGTGATGAGAATCACCGTAAACCCCAGAAATAATAATAAATTTCTCTATGTGAATATATAATAAAGGACTGACATATAATGTCTGTTTTAAGAGGGGAGGTGTCGTGGAATATTCTAATCCACATATATAAATTATCAAGTAAATATAAAGCCTAATAAATACATATAATAAATAAAGGAAGAAGAATGGTAAAGAACAGTGCTGTCACAATGACTGTACTCGAAATCCCCTTGTTTTCTACTGCGTATGCAAATTGTAACGTTTCACGTTGATATTAAAGGCCTTCTGCAACATACACGCGTTTCCCAAACACACAATAAAATGTGCTGCCTTTCTAAGAAAAACCTTGAAATATGCAAGTTGACCTAAATTTTAAATTCCATTCATGTCTTTTTCTACACTATGTTACCAAGATCAAAAGACAGATGGACAAAAGGATAGCGAGAAGGGAGAGGCAGAAAGCCGAACACTAAACACGCTTCGCGCGATACACAAATGCTGCCATCACGCGTGTAAGACTACATGCACTAACTTTTTTTCAGACGGACAGTGATAAAATACATTACCCATCCCAGAGTTAGGTTTATAAATCCTGAAAAACTCTTATTAGAAAAGATAACATTAGATGGGTTTACGGTTGAAAACATAACAGTACCCAGACAGCACATCTTCGAAACAGGAGGGAGAAAATACATATTTTGAACGCAGCCACGTAGCTCTTTTAAATTTGGATATTTGGGTTCCTTAGGGCTTGCTGACAAAGAATATGTAAAACGTTACGCAAATAGTCCAGGAATTAATAAATTATAACCATAATAAAATAGTGGGGATGCCTGACAGCATGGAATCATTTCTGCTCATAAAATTTTTTTATAACGTGTTTGAAAAAAATCTTACGTTACAGAATTAGCCTACCATGTAAACTCCAAATTGATTGGAGCGCAACAAATGAAAGACTAACCACGATTGGTCGGGCTATAAATACTATCTTTCGTTGTTAGGGGAGACGTGAAAAGGTAACATTTTTTCAAACACTTGTCGAAACGTGGCCTCATTGGCTAGACTCGCTGATATACTCACTTAGGAGCGTTAGTTCGAGACCACTAGTGCAAATAATCTTGATAAAGCAACAGTGCGTTGAAGCCAGCTCATATTTGTGTTAAAAAAAAGCCTGGAACATAAGCAGATGGGAATTTGTGCCAGTAATTGTGCCAGAATTCATTGCTAATCAACGTATCTGTGTTTATTTCCATGAAATTGTGGTAAGCTTGAACCATTCAGTATCTTTTAATGAAAATTGAATGTAAATTGTTAATTTATGCCTGTATATATATGTGTAGTTCAGTGGCAAACAGGAGATAAAGCCTATAATGCTCCAGCCTGAACAGAGGGTGTCGGAGGGAAGTAAAACGGCATGGAATGGCCAAATAGTACACTGACACCTGGATGATTGATTAGACAGAAATAATGCTGGAAGTGCAGAGGCGTGGTAACCATTAAGGAGGTAAATACTGGTATAAAGTATTTCAGATGAAGCTGACAGTTGGCCTAACGCTCTGAACTCAATGTTTGTGTTGTATTGTGCTCAGTGTAGAACTAGAGTATCAATTAGTTATGAAGTAGAAGGTACATCCTTCTTGTTTTCAGGGACCGTGGTCTTGATGGTACTGAGCAGCACCTGGTCCTTTGCTGAATCCAGAGTCGGACAGCATACTCCTTGGTCTTTTTAGCTATCAGTGAGGTGTCTCCAGAGCCCAGGGGAGAATTCGAGCAGAGGAGTCCTTTCCTGCCGCCATCACGCAAGATAAGCTGATTTGGCCAGCTGAGCTCAACATTATGTCCCCTCATCTTGAAATGACTTTGTAAAAATAACATTCAGAGGGGAATTTAATTGTCTTAATATCAGGAACTGAGAACATCTCCAATACTAGTCCCAAAAGACAAACTATTGAAGTCATGATGACAAATACCAACAGAGCTTGAACAAAACAAAACCAGTATTACCTCATATTACCACCTCACAACTGACACACATAGGATATTTTAATAATATATGTCACTACAATATTCATATTGATAAAGTCTGTACATATACTTGTAATTAAAATTGATTGTGATTCCTGGTTCCTTTGTATTTGAATCAGGACACATATACCTTTATGATAACCATGAATACATATTGTTATTTGAAAAGTTATCAGTGACTCTTTAAGATATTCTCATAGAGTGTTATATGTATGTGAGTGTCACAGTGTTGTCAAGAGTAGTGGATTAAATTAAATTGTTTATCTGTCTGTTGTTGTGACTTACACTTCATCATACACATACCCTAGACACATAACGTAGTCATCACACTATTCCAGAATAATTCTGACTGAGATATATAGATATGTGGTAGCAAGTAAGGTTATCTATAATACACTACTCTTAATAGATATAGATACCTTCACAGCTGATCTCAGTCAGTACACTAAGTCCCCTATAAATATTTATAACATCCCACTTCACCACACCAACTTCTGTCAGTACTTAGCTATTGGGAGGATTGGTTACTATCATTCAAATGAACACCCTCCCTTGGTACAAATGCAAGCTAGTAACTGACTGTCTGTAGCTTCTTATCTCAGATTAAAGAGCTACTCCTGAAAAAAATTAACCCTTAAAAAAATTTTTCTGACTTTTACAACAATAGTCGTCAGATTTGTCAACCAAAAAACTCAGCAGTGGTACCATCAACCTTTACCAGCTGTCTCATGTGTAGCATGAACAATAAATGTAACTTAATATTTATGATTGCTGTGGAGTAAAACGCTGTTCAGACTTCCTCCCAAAAGAAATAGTTCGTTATGTCTAGGGATATCGATTCCTATAATCTGCCGAACACTAAACTCTAAGAATCAAGATAGAATCTTGTGAGAGATTCATCCTCGGATCGAGCACATATTAAATGTCGTACTAGATGGGTTCTAGAATCCCGGCTTGGCCCCCAATTGTCGTGGTTGAGTTGAGTGTAGAGTATTTGTCGAGTTGGACAACAGTAGTGAAATCGACAAGGGATAGTGGACTGACAGAGTTATAGATTACACACACAGAAAGGTGTAAATAGGAGATGGACTTGAGACAACCTGGAAGAAGATTTACCAAAATGATCTCTCTCTCCAAGCCTCAACTCACTTATGTCTGTCTAAGCACCTCCTGCTCTCTCTCTCTTCTCTTATCATACATAGAGATTATAGTAAAGAGCTAAAAATACAAATATGGATGGAAAGGTCGTGAACAGCGCATTAATAAATGTGTAAAATTTATTAAAGAAGAAAAAGCATGGAATTAATGCATATCATCACAACAACATAAAATTACATCAATACTCAAAATATTCATCAATAATCATATACGCCAAAAACCACACACACAGATCACCATTCATAAAACCTGTAGAACACAGAGAGATGAAATAACTGAGTGTCAGCCCGTCCGTTTTCGGGACCAGATGAAATAGTCCGGACAGTGTGTTACTTGTAGATCCTTCGTGAGGGACTATGCCTACAAAACTGTCCTTGTTGGTACTATCATTGGTGATTCCTCCCTACTGGCGCGAGGTGGGCTGGAAGACTCTAGTTACCTTCTGTTTACCAAAATGAATAAACTGCGATTCAGTCCGTCCGCTTTCGGGACCAGATGAAATAGTCCGGACAGTGTGTGTGTTACTTGTAGATCCTTCGTGAGGGACTATGCCTACAAAACTGTCCTTGTTGGTACTATCATTGGTGATTCCTCCCTACTGGCGCGAGGTGGGCTGGAAGACTCTAGTTACCTTCTGTTTACCAAAATGAATAAACTGCGATTCAGTCCGTCCGCTTTCGGGACCAGATGAAATAGTCCGGACAGTGTGTTACTTGTAGATCCTTCGTGAGGGACTATGCCTACAAAACTGTCCTTGTTGGTACTATCATTGGTGACTCCTCCCTACTGGCGCGAGGTGGGCTGGGGGACGCTGTTTATCTCCTGCTGACCAACTGAATGAACTTAGCGACAGCCTGTCCGCTTTCGGGGACCAATGGAATAGCTCCAGTAAGTGGTTTCTTCGTATATATCCGCCATCGGTGATGGAATTAACCTGAATAAAAAACATCACTGTATAGGCGCTATCGTTGGTGTCTTCCCCCTACTGGCGCGAGTGGGGCTGGAACTCTGTCCATAGATGGCTGCTCATACGTGCGAAGTTCTACATAGACCCAGAAATAAACCATGGGACGAAGTCACTTGAGGACAATTGATCCCAAGGCATGCTTATCCGGCGCTAGAATTGGCTTTAAATCCGGTTTTGGCTGGTTGACTGTGGCTTGGCTGAGTGCCCCGTTTAGGCACAAAAAAGGCGGGTGATATGGAATTCTGCTATAGGCATGCTGGGCGGTTTTGATATTCTGGAAGCCGCAATGCTCTGGCTGGTAATCCAAGAGGCGAGTAGAGAACTACTACTGCATTTGGTGATTCCAGATTTAGCGTTGGCTCCGTTGCACTGCGTGAGCTTAACTTGGCGTTGACAAAAGGGGTTTTGATTCAGGAACGGGGTGTGACACTCGTGGGGCTAGATATCCTCAGAATCCCTCTAGACGAAGAGACGGTGACATTCTTCGTCTGACTGGAAACTAGACTAGCAATTCGGTATCCCCCTGAAACCCGAGAAAATGCCAAGAAATAGGCCAAAAACATTTAGTTCTGTGTTAATGTTTGCCTTATTTCCATAATGGTCTATCTCGGGCCAGGAATCTTCTACGAGTGTGTTTGACGTAGTAAAATTTCAAATCTTATAGCTTACAAAGGACGCTCCCCCCCGGACCCTGCCTAACCTGATTCAACAGATGTATTGGCGTAATGCGTAATAGAGTAAGACAAAAAGAAATCGTGCGAAAGTTAAGGGGCCCCAGGCCTCAAAGGGTCCCAGCCGCTCGTCATCAAACGTTTTAAAAGCGACCAGAGAAATTCCCCTGTGGGGACCACAGAGGGTACCCGCCGCTAACGAACCGTTTCTTTCACAGAAACCGTCTTGGCTCGTTCTAACACTTAAAGCGGACCCGAGAAATGTTTCTCTGGTCGAACAGGTGCGTTTAGATAACATTACGTCTAGCGTTAGCTGACCGCAGCTGGCCAGCGTAAACAACCTCGGGTGGGGTTTGAGAGGGTGAGAAAGTTTGGCCACAAAGGTAGAAAAGGAAAGAAAAAGAAAATACAAAATGTCTCGGAAAACAGAACATTTAAAGGAGTAATCAAATTATGGACAAGATGGTAAAATAAATTATCTTTCACGTGACACAGCGAATGAGTGGGAGAGATTTTTTTGCATTTTTCTACGAAGTTGGTTACGGTTGTACAATCTGGCAACCCAACGAATTGTCAACAAGAGGTGTCTTCCGTAAAGTCGTGTAGCCATTTTTATACATATCTGCTTTGTAGCAAATACGGATTCAAAGATGTCAACACCCAGTACTAAGCGAGCAGTCTACAGAACATCTATTCGAGAAGCAAGCAACACTGTTCAACATCTCAAGTTTAAAGAGCAAGTCCTTCACGAAGCTTGCAGTAACAAGATGAAGTTCAACGCAGCAAAAACACACCAGTTTAGCATAGTTACTGAAAGCGGAACCAGGCCATCCATTCATCCATTGATAGATATATGTTAATCATTTGTATATTATTATTTGTTTAGAGTGGGCAGGTTGGTGGGACTGGCATGGATGGATTCTTTTCGGAGAATTCATTTATAACAGCGTTCTTCTAAGCTATTGTTAGGAGTACATTCAAAGAATCCAGTGCTTTGCCACTGTCTCTATTTTGATTCTTGGTCTGTTCTTCGGACAACTAATTTGTTTAGCTGTGAAGTATTGTAGTTCGTTCTATTTATACCTGACCTCAAGTAAGTGTGTATACAAGTTATCGTGTATGACATTTCATTCTCTCTACGTGTATATTATTTTTTGACGACTTTTTTCCGAGTTTGACATTTTCTGTCGCGTTTTCTCAATTGTTTCTTTTAATGTTTGTCTACATACATTACCTGTGTCCATGTTACTTTTAGTTCCTTTAGCTTTGTCACGATTCGTCCTGTAATTCGAGGACTAACTTCATCATCTAATTTACCTGTGCTTTTCATTTTCAAGTGTGCTCGTCACATGTTACAGTTATTTTATACATAAATTGCGTCATCCACTGGTGTTACCTTTGAATAATACTTTATAGCGAATAAACGTGACTTGCTCTTAGTCATAAAACGTGTCTGCATTAAAGGACTTCATGGAATTGGGGGCATCCTTGGGTTTGTCTGAGGACCAGCTCAAACAATATGCGCAAGCTGAAGTTGCCCATATTCGTCAGGTGAGAACTAACAAAACAAACCCAAGAATTTGAAATACAGAAGCTCAAAGCTGAAACGGAGCAAGAAATACAGAAAGCGGAGCAGGAAAAAGTTAAAGCTCAAACAGAGCAGGAAAAAGTGAAAGCTCAAACGGAGAAGGAAAAAGTGAAAGCTCAAACGAAGCAAAAAATACAGAGAACAACGCAGGAAAAAGTGAAAGCTATTCACGAAAAAGTGAAGGCGGAAATAGAAAAAATGAAACTAGAGAAGGAAATCAAAATTGTGAGGACTCATGCGTAAAGTGCCTACGATACAAGGAAATTGGATGTTGATAATATGAAACCATTACCAGGCACGACTGCGATTACTCCACAGCTGAGATTAGCTGATTTCGACGAAAATAAGGACTGCACCGACGCATTCATTTAGAGGTTCACTTTAAAGGTTACGGCATTAAATATACTAAAGAGAAATGGTCCAATATACTTTCGAACTACCTCACAAGAAAGGTGTTAAAAAATAACATGGCCTTGGATGAGAACAATCGCAAGGACTTTGATATAGTTCAGCACACGCTTCTGAGGAAATTCCAACTGACAGAAGATGCTAACAGAGAGAAGTTACATGCTGCGGTGCCATCCAAAAACCAAGATTTTGGCGAATTTGTTTCGTCAATCAAATTATATTTGTACCGTTGGATTGATTTATCGGGCATTGTAAAAACTTATGAGGGTCTGGAAGATCTGATGCTACGGGATAAGGTTCTCTCAGCTTGTAGCACCGACTTAGTATCTTTCTTTCAGGAGCGAAGACCTTCATCGATTGACTTTGTAGATGTTTAGGGAGGCAGTATATGATTGCTCAATGCAATAAGGAGGTCCATAAGGTAAGGCTGTTAGAGGCTATTCCAGAAGATTATGCATACCACGACCCTACAAAGGTTGACAGCCGCCCTAGATCCAAGAGTATGGACGGCAGGTTTAGAAATTACTTTACCCTTCCTATAGAGGGAGTTATAACTTCCGTCGTTGCCGAGGCTTACCCAATTTGTTCTCTAATGGGAACCCTGGTTACTCAAACCGAGGTCATGGGAGTGATCATCACAAATGTGGTGATGATAGGTATTATAATGATTATTACAGAAGATCGTCACATGAAAGACTACACAGGCAATAGGTACAACGATGATGAACACATGGCTAATAGGTACAGCGATGATGAACATAGGGCTAATAGGTACAGTGATGATGATAGCCCGCAGAGGAAAGGTGAATGCTGCAAAAAAAACAAACAAAGGGTAACAGAAACCAGGACCACATAAAGCAGGACCATAGAAAGCAGAAGAAAAATGATCGTGCTAATGCGTGCAGCGAATGTAGTGATGATGATGAGAGAAGAGACCGTGCCAACGCATGTATGGCCTACACTTCTGCAGATAACAGTTTTGTTACTCACCATGCCAATGTATCTATTACTGATTCCTTAAACGATGAGAACTGTCCTGGATGCAAGCCTTTATTTGAGACTAAGGGTAAGTAATAATGAGTTGCGGTCATGCGCTACCAGCTGTATTGTCGGTCCATTTGACTGATAAGCTACAGGTGCACCCTGGGTTTGTAAATGATCACACAGTCTCTGTTCTTCGAGACACGGGTTGCACGACAATAGGCATGCGCCGATCCTTAGTTGACGACAAAGCTCTTACTGAGCTGTATACAAAATGTCTTACTTTTGAGCCAATATTGAGATATACCCCACAGCTAACATATCGAAATGTAGCCATTTTGTCAGGCAAGGTTCAAGCGTGTTTATTACTTGACCCACCAGTTGATCTCACAGTGGGAAATGTGCCTCGTGCTATGGAGTCCTACCAGGCAGCCATTGATGAATGGGCACGCCAGCACCCATCAACCAAAGACACTAAGGTTTCATGTACACCTATTGTTAATGTTACTCAACCTAGTAATACACATGGAGCATGTAGGCACAATAAGTATTCTAATTTCAGAGCACACACACGTCTTCATATGCTCGCCATATACTGGATGTTCGGTTAAATCAGCACCCTAGGCATAACACTGGTTAATCATTCCTATATGTTCTTTATAATACCTACATAGCCTTTCGGTACCGTAATTCTTGTTTTAATTCCAACATAGTGTGACGAAATGGACGACTTTGTTTCTCTCCGGCAGTATCGGTACATTTGTGGTACTGATTTTTGTGTGCTCTCAAGTATCGCACTTTTCTTTCTTTCTTTCTTTCTTTCTTTATTTTTCTGCTAAGTAGCAGATATTTGATTTTATAAAATCATTCGATTTTATCAAATCACCCTGTAGGTGATAATAATCACATTAGCTTGGCGCGACCCAGATTTTTTGGTTATAGGCGCGACAGATTAACACGTACATCGGCCAGCACTATCGGCTTAATTAACGATAAGACACTGGTGCACGCATCACTAAAGCTTGGAAGAGGGGAGACAACTTACAGACCGATATGGATGACAAGATTACTTTAGATAGAATTAAGATTGCTACATCTCGAACACATGTTGTCATGTGAGTTCCCCGATCTGTCTGTAAGTTTATACACAAGGAGCATCGGAGAAAATATTACAATTACCTTTGCAAATTTTTCCATGTCGAAAATCTTTTGAAAGTGCCACACCCGACGTGTTTGAATATGATTGGAGCGTTTATTTAACTCCATAACAAACGAACACTTGAGAAGATAGTAATATAGTCTGACCATTTCGCAGTTTTATTTCATTGTGAATTTCACGCTCGCCAAGACAACATCAGACCTCGCCAGAGTGAAGACTAGATTCCTAATTCCTTTTATCGGACTGGACCTTTTATCAGAGTATTCCAAAAGGACTTACAAAAACAGCCCAGGAAATCTCTAGCAGTGTAACTAGGAAAATCAGGACTAAGGAAAACTGAAGAAACACACGGAGTCAGAGGGAATCCATAGTAAAATTAAAGAACCCCACCCCACCACCCCAGACGCGTGTAAGAGACTGACTCGTCTCTTCTAATCATCTGAGCAACATGTTTGTAGCCAAGATTGGCGTAAGTAGCGCATTTTCATTATTTGTGTTATTACTAACATGTGAAATATATATATATATATATATATATATATATATATATATATATATATATATATATTATATATATATATATATATATATATATATATATATTATATATATATATATATATATATATATATATATAACCATGTGAATTTTAATATGTGAAGCTCGCTCTTGTATGTCAAAGTCATTTTAGGCTGGCAACCTCAGCGTATAGAATGATGATTCATGAACCACCACTGCATGGGCTGGTGATTGCTTTATTGATAGTTTCGCAAAGAGAACTAAAAAGCATGAAGTAGTTCCAGGTTCCCTAAGGAGCACGGAGGAAAAGATGAAAGAAATGATGTACATTCTAAGAGTAATACTTACAGTTTCAAAGCTTTTCACTCAGTGTAAATGTAAACGAAAAAACGGTTCTTGTGTCTTTGTTCACCCATTCTGAAATTCAATGACCATACCGGGTTCCGTATATTTGCCTGCGCGGGGTTAATATATTTAGTAGTTCGCAGGTAGGGGTGGCAGGATGAGCGCAGGTTAGTCTATTATGCATTTCGCAGGTAGGGGTGGCAGCATGGCACATGAATGTATTGAGCAAAATATTATGTATGTCCTGTAAAAAGAACCCTGTTACACTCCCATTGAGGCACATTGGGAATATGGTGTTATGGAGAGCTCAACTGCAGACACAAGTCAAAGAGATGTGAAAGAAATGTAAAGGTACATGTGGACTTTGCATGCGTATTTGAAGGTCTATGCTCCTTTGCGATCTGTAGGGCAGTGATGATAAAGATATACGACCTTTTTTCATGTCTCTTTTTGAATACTTTCAACGATTTTACACGGGGACGTGTAGTTCTCGAAATTGTCTTGTTGGTCTGATTTGTAACAAACTCTCAGGTAAACAATCACGACACAAATGAATGGAAGGAGTGTAAACATTGACTCGAAAATACCAAATGCTGTCGGAAGGTAGGAAAATAGAATGTGCCGACAGTCGAATAGTGTACATAATTAGTACGCACAAAAAAGGTAGATCAATACTACCGGGGAGGAAAAGACAGCGAACAAAATTATGTGAAAATCACTAGGGATGAAATTTTAAAGACTGTCTACATTCAACCTGCCCCTATTTATTTTACATTTTTAACGATAATTGACTTTTATTAACTTCGTTATCTGTAAATATACACATTTATAGTTGATTTGACCATTTTTTATGTGAACTACACCCGAATGTCTCAGTCAGTTTAAATACCTATAACAGAACTGTTAAAGCAATATTTAAAGAATAAAATCAGTTGGGAGCTCATCAGAACGAGCAAAATTCTTACTCATAGAAGCTCATAAAAGATAAAACGTTTACACGGCCTGGATCCTATCACCGTTAGTACATGATTTCTTTATGCTTCTATGATGCTCTCTAGGATTGAAGCACCATTCTTCTATTTGCATCTCTACCAAGAGTAATCTTAAGAGAAAGGTAGCGCCACCTGTGAATACTGGCCACTGTTGGACAATCACTGCGGAGGAAGGTGCGTAGATCCCGTGACAGTGATGTCACTTTTTGTTAATATCTCCCGTGACAGTGATGTCACTTTTTGTTAATATCTCCCGTGACAGTGATGTCACTTTTTGTTAATATCTCCCGTGACAGTGATGTCACTTTTTGTTAATATCTCCCGTGACAGTTATGTCACTTTTTGTGAATATCTCCCGTGACAGTGGTGCCACTTTTTGTTAATATCTCCCGCGACAGTGATGTCACTTTTTGTTAATATCTCCCGTGACAGTGATGTCACTTTTTGTTAATATCTCCCGTGACAGTGATGTCACTTTTTGTTAATATCTCCCGCGACAGTGATGTCACTTTTTGTTAATATCTCACGCGACAGTGATGTCACTTTTTGTTAATATCTCCCGTGACAGTGATGTCACTTTTTGTTAATATCTCCCGTGACAGTGATGTCACTTTTTGTTAATATCTCCCGTGACAGTGATGTCACTTTTTGTTAATATCTCCCGTGACAGTGATGTCACTTTTTGTTAATATCTCCCGTGACAGTGATGTCACTTTTTGTTAATATCTCCTATAGTCATATTGTTGGTCTCACACACCCCCCCCCCCCCAATACCCCTCACCATCTGTATTTATAAGCTATATTTTGACAAAAAGGCGCATTAAAAACAACAATTTACTGATAAAGAAATATTTCTGGCAGTCTGTTCCGTTAATTCTTTCAAAATGTTAGTCAAGCCAAGTTTTTTGTTTTTTCTTTGTTTTTGCCTTCATAAAATTCTGTGATAATATTGCAAGGCTGTTGCGTCTGGTTGAAGCATTCCTTAGATAAGGAATGCGATATTTTCTTTTCAAGTAAAGTTAAAATTCGGTACAATATAATTTCGAGTGAATTTTTCACCTTTTTATTTTGATGGACTTGCAGGAATAGATCGTCTGGTGAAGATGGAAGTTGCATTTTTTGGATGAACATGTGGCCTGAACGTTTCTGTTTGATATACTATGAACTGTGTTCCCTTCTCCATACCATTCAATACGGTGGTCAAAGAGAGGGGGGGGGGGGCATCAGCAGGGGGGTTAAGAGGTGGGGGCATCTGCAATGGTGTTCCATTAGGAGCAAACATGGAGCCGCGCTAGCGTAGTGGTTACAACACCGCTCTGGCGACCGGGTGATTCAGGATCAAACCCGGGCGACGGCATTTGAGGATTTTTCGCCGACCGAGATTTGGACTGGATTAACTCGAGACCTGGCGAGGACATTTGAAGGAGTGTCGTCGACCAGGGACTGGCGGCTCCTGAGCCGACCCAGCTCTAATGGGTACCTCCGAAAACGGCGAGTATCTGCCTGAATGGCGAGGTACACTTGTCTCTGTACAAGAAAATAGGATACTCACGTAAAAACGTAAAACTCAATGTCAGGTTAGACATTAATAATAACCTGAGATTTCGCCTCGAGTATTAGCGGGCGTACGAAAAAAAAAAAAAAAAAGGAGCAAACATGGGAGATGATGATGATGGGGAAGGGGATAAAGTAAACATGGGAGATGATGATGATGGGGAAGGGGATAAAGTAAACATGGGAGATGATGATGATGGGGAAGGGGATAAAGTAAACATGGGAGATGATGATGATGGGGAAGGGGATAAAGTAAACATGGGAGATGATGATGATGGTGAAGGGGATAAAGTAAACATGACAAGACACTGAATGGTAGCACGGGGCACAAGGACTTAACGTGTTTTTGTTCTACCAGGATTTGACTGTCAACGAATGATTTAATTAATGTGGCTGTTACTCTTCTGATGTAGAGAAAACAAGAACCAGGAATCTCCATGGCGACCCATAGCTCTGCTGGCAGAACAACATTAGACAATCTCTGATGGCAGGACAACATTAGACAATCTTTGTTGGACCCAGGACTAGATTGGGAACCATGCCTTGGTGAAGACAGCTGATAGGATTTTATAGCGCTCTCGATGTGACAAACGTCTACACCCCAGGGCATAAGAGGAACGACTAAGTAAGTACGTAAGTTACTCTCTTCTGAGTGTGGCCGTGCGTGCTGATGGCTTGTGGTGTATAGCGGGTTCGTATCACTGCCCCAGACAGTAGGCAGTTGGATGATGATAGTAAGTTACTTCTGATGACACTTTGACGATTAAAACAACAGCTTATGACAGACAGATGGTTTCAATGTCTGGTAAACATACTTCACTCCGACAGCAGTGTGACAAAACGGCTTTGTTCATGTACTTGTTTGCCCCTCTCTCTCTCTCTTTCACTCCGGCAGTATCACTTCATTTCTTTATCTCTCTTTTATCGTCCTATTATTTGGCATATTATATGCATCTTCATTATTCTTGTGGTGACCACTCCCAGAATGTTTACGTTTCACTAAGTGACTGTGGTATTATCGAGGTTAATTGCAACGGTCAGCGGTAATAATTTTATCTATTTGAGTCAAACTGGCGACCTTTGAAAGAGACGTCAGTTGTTTGTGCAACGTGATATCGCACGAACACGCACATAAAGCCAGATTGCTTTCTAAGGAAGCCGCCTGAGGGACGGGCGAAAACACCGCTGATAGTTAGATAATCGTTTCATCTGAGCCATCTCGGTATCAATATTGCCGATAACACTGGGCAACAGCCAAAATGTATCCGAGACAAAAGTAGCTATTTTTAACTAAATTGGACATGCTGATCGCGGATATGAACTTAAAAATCGCGAATTAGCTCTAGTTTTCAGGATCCGGGAAGGGAGGGGGGGGGGGGGAGAGAGAGAAGGAAGGGGGTTATGTAGGCTGGTGGCTTGATCTTCCCGACGCGAATGGCCCAGTCCTTCTCTTTTCTAGAGCCCTGGCGCGTGGTTCCCCATGAGACGGATAGCCTTGATCGCCAATTGGATGTCCCAATCTGTAGCAGTCATTGCAACCACATTTCCTCCTTGTCATCATTTGTGTTGTGGATTTTGTGAGTGCAGACGTGTTCAAGATGCCCCGTGAATGTGTGAACAGTGCGAATTACTTTTGCTATATTTGCGGACAAATAACTTTGCTATCACAAAGGCGACCCATTTCACCGATGATATAGAAAGCTTACAGCCTTTATTTTGGTTGTGAGATTGGTGACCAGGACCGGTATTGGGCCCCACACATATGTTATCAATCCTGTGCAACGAATCTGCGCTGTTGGTTGAACCGAAAAAGACGATCGATGTGTTTTGCAGTTCTAATGGTGTGGAGGGAACCGACAAACCATCGTAACGATTGTTACTTTTGCATGACCCCTCCAATTGGACATGGTATTTCTAAGAAGAAAAAGCGGCCTGTGACCTATCCAAATATTCCCTTTGCTATGCAGCCATCAAGAGCTTCCATATTTCAAAATGACAGAACCTCATTGCTTGCGTTGATATAGTGGGTCTGATGGCAGCACTACACATCAACTACAAAGACGACGATTGGTGGCTGTTCATTGATTCGTCCAAGTTGAGCTTAAAAGCTGTGCTGCTCCATAATGGTAACGTTTTACCATCTGTTCCACTCGGGTATGCAGTCCACATGAAAGAAACGTACAACAACATAAAATAACTGTTACACACCATCAACTTTGACAAGTATAAGATTATAACCTGTCTAGGGAAGACAATATCTGGACATCAAATAACTTCACAGATTTGTTTGTGAGTTGGCGGAAGTATTACACCATTCTTAGAAAGAGGTCACGCGATGGAATTTTAAAATGTAATATTTTAAAACACGCGCGGGGAGATTATGAATTAAAACACCCCTACCCGGATAGTGCTAAAGAGCTTACCATTGGTTTGATTTGAGAGCAGGAATATACATTGACTTTTATTGGTAGTTAGTCTAAAAGTACAATCTGGGATTTGAACTGAGAAATGAGAGATACAATCTAGCGAAATTGGAGTCACAGATCAGACTGCATCGCAACGTCAAACTAGCAACTCCCAGAAGCCAGATTGAGTAGGATCGGACTTAGAATTCCTATATTATAAGTGACAGATCAGAAGTATTTGGGCAACTTTAAAACTTAAACGTAAACCCGCATTTATAAATACAAAGACTGGAAACTTAAGGAACCAGGACAGTTTTTGGGCAACTCTGAAACTTAAAAGTAAACCCGCATTTTAAATACGAAGTCTGGATACCTAAGGAGTCAGATCACCCGTCATAAGGGGATTACTAAAGTTCCCAGGCCAAGTGATTTGCAGAACATCCGTCATAAGAAGATTACTAAAATTTCCCAGACCAAGTGATTCGCAGAACACCCGTCATAAGAGGATTACTAACATTTCCCAGACTAAGTGATTCGCAGAACACCCGCCTTAAGAGGATTACAATAATTTCCCTGACCATTTGATTCGAAGCATCTAATAAAGTGCTGTTTCCATTGTAAACTGTGCGAGGAGATTGTGTTCCCAAAAGTTATTTTGGGGAAAGTGTAAACATGTATTTTACAAATATGAATCTGACATGTTTTTCTTGATAAGTGGTTATATATGAGGCTGGCAACCTCAACAAATGAAAATAGTATTTCTGTAAACCACTAAGCAAGCGCTGGTGATTTCTACTTGCTAGTCTTACAGACAAGCGACAGTAGAGGTGACACCAGACTCCGACTGGTGCAGTGATGAATGATGATTACATCACGTGTGCATCAAGTGTATCATATCATTTTGTGAGATATATGTACCTTGTTACTTGTAATTTATGCAAATCATTGCAGTTTGCGCTGTCCAGACACATTTTCCCCATTTTTAATACCCAGAATAAAATTGGTAATTTCTAATCATCTTCCTTGAGTTACGCTGTGTATACTCAAAAGAATAATTATTCAGAGAGACTAACATTGGTGGGTGGACAGCGAGACAATGCGCTTGTTAATTTTCAGCCCACAAATGTACTTAGCAGAGGCATTTGTTTTTATTTTGTCTAAAAGATCGAGGTACTTATCTTTCAGACCGTTTGAGGATCGCAGATACCAGATTTTGAAGTGTCATCATCACAAAAGTATTGACAAAAACCAAGGCTGAAGGACTCACTCATACCAGCTGTGGTGAAGTGGGATGTTATAAATACTTATAGGGAACTTAGTGTACTGACTGAGATCAGCTGTGAAGGTATCTATATCTATTAAAAGTAGTGTATTATAGATAACCTTACTTGCTACCACATATCTCTTTATCTCAGTCAGAATTATTCTGGAATAGTGTGATGCTACGTTATGTGTCTAGGGTATGAGTATGGTGAAGTGTAAGTCACAACAACAGACAGATAAACAATTTAATTTAATCCACTACTCTTGACAACACTGTGACACTCACATACATATACCACTCTACAAAGATATCTTAAAAGAGTCACTGATAAACTTTCAAATAACAACATGTATTCATTACTGGCATGAATGAATATGTGTCCTGATTCAACTACAAGGGAACCAGGAATCACAATCAATTTAAATTACAAGTTATGTACAGAATGTATTTAATATGAATATTGTAGTGACATATATTAGTACAAATGTTCTATGTGTGTCAGTTGTGTAGTAGTAAAATGAGGTAATACTGGTTTTGTTTTGTTCAAGCTCTGTTGGTATTTGTCATCATGACTTCAATAGTTTGTCTTTAGGGACCAGTATCGGAGATGTTCACAGTTCCTGATTTTAAGACAAGTAAATTCCCCTCTTAATGTTAATTTTAAAAAAGTCAGTTCACAGCTGGGGCTCTGAGTGATGGCGGCAGGAGTGGACTCTCTGTCGACTCCTGGGTCAGGGACATCAATGATAGCTATAAAAAGACTTTGCTGTCCGATTCCATCAACTTGACCAGGCTCGTACATCAAGACCACTGTCCCTGAAATCAAGAAGGATGTTCCTTCTACTTCATAACTACCTTTTTCCTGAATGCCGAATTTGCTTTCTCTTAGGGTCAGCTTACACTTTACCAGTATGACCCTCTGAAAGGGTTAGCTCTGCAAGCATTTACTTTATAGTCCAAGGTGTCAGTGTACTATTTGGCCATTTCAATGCGTGTTAAGTCCTCGTCCACTGTTCAAGCTATCAGCATTAACTCTTTTTGAACCAGGTATATATACATAAATCAACAATACAATTCAATTTTTCAAAAAGATACTGAAATGGGTTTCAAGCTTACCCACAATTTCATGGAAATAAACACAGATACGTTGATTAGCAATGAATTCTGGCACAAACTGGCACAAATTCCGTTCTGCCTATGTTCCAGGCTTTTATTTTAGCAAAAATGTGAGCTGGCTTCAACGTACTGTCGCTTTATCAAGCTTATTTGAATTAGTGGTCTCGAACTAACGCTCCCAAGTGTGTATATCAGCGAGACTGGCCAATGAGCCACGTTTCGACAAGTGTTTGAAAAAATGTTATCTTTTCCCGTCTCCCCTAACAACCAAGATAGTATTTATAGCCCGACCAATCGTGGTTAGGCTTTCATTTGTTGCGCTCCAATCAATTTGGATTTTACATGGTAGGCTATTTATGTAACGTAAGGTTTTTTCAAACACGTTATAAAAAAAATTTTATGAGCAGAAATGATTTTATGCTGTCAGGCACCCCCAATATTTTATTTTGGGTATAATTTATTAATTCCTGGACTATTTGCGTAACGTTTTACATATTAGTTGTCAGCAAACCCTAAGGAACCCAAAAATACTAATTTAAAGGAGCTACGTGGCTGCGTTCAAAATATGCAATTTCTTCTATCTCCTGTTAGAAGATGTGCTGTCTGGGTACTGTTATGTGTTCAAACGTAAACCCATATAATGTTGTCTTTTCTAATAAGAGTCTGTTATGATTTATAAACCTAACTCTGGGAAAGGGTAGTGTATTTTATCACTGTCCGTCTGAAAAAAAATTAGTGCATGTAGACTTACACGCGTGATGGTAGTAATTGTGTATCGCGCGAAGCGGGTTTAGTGTTCGGCTTTCTGCCTCTCCCTTCTCTTTTTATCCCTTTAGTCCATCTGTTCGTTCGTTTTGGTAACGCAGTATAATTAATGGTAGGGTTAATTTAGGTCATTACGCAGTACGTCTCAATGCTTTTCGAAGAAATACAGCACACGTTTCATTGAAGAAGGCGGGTAATAATACAGTAAGCTTTACTATCAACGTGAAAGCGTTACAATTTGCAGACGAAGCAGAAAACAAGGGGGATTTCGAGTACATTCTATGTGATAGCACTGTCATTTTACCATTGCTCTTCTCTTTATTAATTTTATTTGTTATGCTGCATATTTACCTAATAATTTATATATGTGGATTAAGAATAATTCTTGACACCTACCCTCTCTAAAACAGACATTATACTGGTCAGTCCTTTATATCCATATACACATATAGTAATTTTATAATTATTTCTGGGGTTTACGGTGATTCTCATCACACGGATGGCGGCTTAAAAAATCCGCTCCCAGATTGGTTTTTCCAGATATATATTCAATGCTAAAATTATATGGAGCCAGAAGCAAAGACCATCGGAGTAACCTAGAGTTCTCATGCTTAGCCTGTGCTAAAAACGATAAAGGTTTGTGGTCAGTTTGCAACTTAAATGCCTTCCCATATAGATAAATATTGAATTTCTTTATTGCCCATATTACTGCAAGACATTCTTTGTCGCTAGTTGAGTAGTTGATTTCAGCTTTATTCAACTTTCTGCTAGCATATGCCACTGGGCTTAATTCCCCATCCAATGCATCTGATTTCTGTAGTGAAGTTGCACCTAGCCCAATATTACTTGCATCCGTCCTTACTATGAATTCTTGACTTAAGTCAGGTAATTTCAAAATGGGTTTACTTGTGAGCTTTTCCTTCAATTCTTGGTAAGTCATTTCACTTTGTGGTGTCCATGTAATGCGATCTGGAAGTCCTTTACGTGTCAATTCCGTTAAAGGTGCACATATGGAATTAAAGTTTTTGATATATTTCTGGTAGAAACCACATAATGAGACAAAGGATCTCACGTCCTTCTTGGTTTGTGGTCTCGGGGCTTTCTGTAGTTTCTCTAAATTCTTTGGGTCAGGGGTCATGTTTCCCTGATAAACTGTGTGTCCCAAAAATTCCAATTCTTTACATCCAACGCAACATTTGGTTGGTCGGGCTGTTAAATTTGCCTCCCTAAGTCGATCAAACAGCATGTTCAGAGAGTCAATGTGTTCCTCAAATGTTTCTGTTGCTATAAGGATATCATCCATAAAATTTGTTATACAGGGATTATTCAGAGGATCCAATAATTTTCTCATCATTCTAGAGAAGACACTAGGCGCATTCTTCAATCCAAATGGCAATCTATTAAACTCATAGTGTCCTTCTGAGGTACTAAAAGCTAGGTATGGTCTAACCTCAGGCTTTACTGGAATCTGATAGTATATCTTTACTCAGATCCACTTTTGAGAAATATTTAGCTTTATTTAGTCTGGCAAACAGCTGATTTGTATCCGGCAATGGATCCACCTGTCCTTCTGTAATAGCATTCAGTCTCCTGTAATCTATACAGAGTCTATGTTCTCCAGAGGGCTTCCTTAAGAGTACAACACCGGGAACTATACGAAGACTCACTGTGCGAAATAATTCCTTCCTTCAATAGATAGTCTATCTCTTCCTTCAAAGCTTTTTTCCTTAGCAAACGGAATCGAATATGGTTTCATACAGACAGGTGTGGAGTCTATGAGTTTCATATCATATTCCAATAGGTTTGTATGCCCTGGTCGGTCTGTTAACACCTCTGCATGATTATTTAGAACCTGTTGCACTCTCTCTTTCTGAGTTTTCGTTAAATGTGTACTGATTTTCACCTGTGCTGCTGTCTCACAGGGGTGTAATGGATATTCAAATGATGAAAGTGGTTCCTTTTTCATCTCCATGGCGATGGACAAGGTCAACAAGTGTGTCTCTTCCTGATGTTCTCTTTCCAAATATTTCTTCAGGAGATTCACATGATAGATTTTTTCTTTCCCCTTCTTATCTATCTTATAATTTGTTCTAGACACCTTCTCTAGAACTGTATATGGACCCTGCCATCCAATTTGTAACTTATTCTGACTCCCGGGCAAAAGAAGCAGTACCTTCTCTCCCACAGCCAAATTTCTGTCTTTCGCCTTCCTGTTATAATAGGCAGCATGTTTCTTCCTGGCTTGTTTCAAATTTTCATTGGCAAGTTTCCAGCCAGTTTTTAACCGAGTGGTCAGCTCATTCACATATTGGTATGAAGATGTAATGTTTTCCTCTGCCTTTTCATCAGTCCACGTTCTTAACAAAGCTACATATGGACCTTTAATTGTGTGGACCTATTTGTCCATGCACCGGTATGGTCTCTTCCACTCGAAGCTTTATAGTGATGATTTTTCCTCCCAGAATTATCATGCACAAAACGACCGCTACCAATTTTTCTCTTGGGGCTTTCTCGCCTCGGGGCGTGTCCAGGTCCTGATCCATGTTCCCACTGGTGGGTGTTCCCTCATGTGCTATGCTACACCTTTCTACAAAATTCTCAATGTCCCATCTTGCTTTGGGCCAATAATAATTGTGAGCCACCTTTTGAATGATGGTACCTATCTTCTCATGGTCCCCATCTGGTTTCACATGTAGGCTCCTTATTAAGTCTGTCCTATATCTTTTTGGAAGAACCAGCTGTCCGTGACCATTGGATCTAGCTCCAGTCTTCCTATAAATCAACTTGTTTTTCATGTAAAAATCTCCCTTGCCTGGAGTTGTATGACAAGTTGACAATTTTCTGAAACAAGGCTTGAGTGTTTTATCCCCAGCCTGTGCCTTCCTCATCTCTTCTGGAGTGGTATCTAACATAATATCCTCCTCCTGTCTTGAGGTCGACCTGACCTGAAGGGTTGCCATATACACAGGTTTCCTTCTGCAACGGTCAGTGTCATGATTGTCCATCTGACAATTCTTACACCACCTTTTTCCTTGGTTGAAAGATTTTCTTTCATTATATTTCCTTTCATCGAATTGTGGGAATTTATTTTTATTTTCATACCGTGGCCTATCAAATTGGTGCTTACCTTTATTTTGATCCTTAGGATCAAATTTATTAAAGTTCTGTGGTGCCCTAAAGTTGTCCACCTGTTTCTTTTTATTACCTGTTACCTCTGCTTGAGCTGCTTGATACCTTTCAGCAACATTTAGCAACTCACCCAGCCTCTCTGCACCTTGTTCCATGAGAAACTTTCTCAGGTCTGGAGCCATGGACTCTCTTAGTTGCTCTATAAGGACCATTTCCTTAAGATCTTGGGTTTTCCCCAGAGAAGTCCATTTCTCCAAGTATGTCTCTATTCGTGCAGAGAACTGGTGATAGGTTTCACCTGACAGTAGTTTAGCATTCCTAAATTTTTTCCTGTAAAACTCTGCATTCTTTTCATACCTTAACAAAAGAGCCTGCTTTAGCATGTCATAATTTTCCTGATCACCTCTGCTCATTTTTGCAAAAACTTCATAAGCTGCCCCACGAAGTCCCTGAGATAACTTTAAGCTCCACCTTTCTCTCTCCAACCCATACGTGGTAGCTAATAGTTCGTACCTATTTATATAGCTCTCAATATCATCGTCTTTCTCAACAAAATGATCTAAATGAAAATTCATAGCTGAGATTGAGGCTCCTTGAGTAACCGTAGCATCAGAGGCAAAAGGACTGGCACCATTTTCAGGAGCATGGCCTTGAAACTCAAACTCCCTTAGTCGTAACTCATGTTCCCTTTGTAATCTTTTCTCCTCCTTTTCTGCTTCCCTCTCTGCAGCTAATTTCCTCTCTTCTGCAGCTAATTTCTTCTCTTCTCTTTCTGCAGCTAATCTTTTGTCTTCTCTTTCTGCTTCCAATTTCTTAACCTCTTTGTCAGCCTCAATCTGCAACCTCTTAGTCTCAGCCTCAGCTTGCAACCTCTTAGTCTCAGCCTCTAACTTTCTTTCGGCCTCTTTTTCTAATCTTCTTTCTTCGCGTTCAATAAATTTGTCACATTCCGTTGTGACATAGGCAACCATAACTTGCCCATCTAATCCTAACTCTTTTGCAGTCTGAACCGCAGCAGATCGAAATTTGGCCAGGTCCGCCATTGTCTATTATGTAAATTTATACAATGTCTAACCAACAATTCAATCTCTAATGGACAACACAGGCACCGTGAGCTCAACCTTATTTAATTCCACCCAAGGATACCTTTTAATTCTTATATTCCCTGAAGTGAATTACCCCCCAATATTTTTAATAGTTAAAGATTCAAAATCCCAAGAGCGAGACCCCAATATATGTGGTGAAGTGGGATGTTATAAATACTTATAGGGAACTTAGTGTACTGACTGAGATCAGCTGTGAAGGTATCTATATCTATTAAAAGTAGTGTATTATAGATAACCTTACTTGCTACCACATATCTCTTTATCTCAGTCAGAATTATTCTGGAATAGTGTGATGCTACGTTATGTGTCTAGGGTATGAGTATGGTGAAGTGTAAGTCACAACAACAGACAGATAAACAATTTAATTTAATCCACTACTCTTGACAACACTGTGACACTCACATACATATACCACTCTACAAAGATATCTTAAAAGAGTCACTGATAAACTTTCAAATAACAACATGTATTCATTACTGGCATGAATGAATATGTGTCCTGATTCAACTACAAGGGAACCAGGAATCACAATCAATTTAAATTACAAGTTATGTACAGAATGTATTTAATATGAATATTGTAGTGACATATATTAGTACAAATGTTCTATGTGTGTCAGTTGTGTAGTAGTAAAATGAGGTAATACTGGTTTTGTTTTGTTCAAGCTCTGTTGGTTTTTGTCATCATGACTTCAATAGTTTGTCTTTAGGGACCAGTATCGGAGATGTTCACAGTTCCTGATTTTAAGACAAGTAAATTCCCCTCTTAATGTTAATTTTAAAAAAGTCAGTTCAAGATGAGGGGACATAATGTTGAGCTCAGCTGGCCAACTCTGCTTATCTTGAGTGATGGCGGCAGGAGAGGACTCCTCTGCTCGAATTCTCCTCTGGGCTCAGGAGACACCTCACTGATAGCTAAAAAGACCAAGGAGTATGCTGTCCGACACTGGATTCAGCAAATCTCTGACCAGATGCTGCTCAGTACCATCAAGACCACTGTCCCTGAAATCAAGAAGGATGTACCTTCTACTTCATAACTAATTTATATTCTCTTTTACACTGATCACAATACAGCACAACCATTGCGTTCAGAGCGTTAGGCCAACAGTCAGCTTCATTTGAAATACTTTATTCCAGTATTACCCTTCTTAATGGTTACTACGCCTCTGCACTTCCAGCATTATTTCTTTCTAGTCCATCATCCAGGTGTCAGTGTACTATTTGGCCATTCCATGCCGTTTTACTTCTCTCCGACACCCTCTGTTCAGGCTGGAGCATTATAGGCTTTACCTCACGTTTGCCACTGAACTACACATATATATACAGGCATAAATCAACAATTCACATTCAATTTTTTCATTAAAAGATACTGAATGGTTCAAGCTTACCACAATTTCATGGAAATAAACACAGATACGTTGATTAGCAATGAATTCTGGCACAAACTGGCACAAATTCCGTTCTGCCTATGTTCCAGGCTTTTATTTTAGCAAAAATGTGAGCTGGCTTCAACGTACTGTCGCTTTATCAAGCTTATTTGAATTAGTGGTCTCGAACTAACGCTCCCAAGTGTGTATATCAGCGAGACTGGCCAATGAGCCACGTTTCGACAAGTGTTTGAAAAAATGTTATCTTTTCCCGTCTCCCCTAACAACCAAGATAGTATTTATAACCCGACCAATCGTGGTTAGGCTTTCATTTGTTGCGCTCCAATCAATTTGGAGTTTACATGGTAGGCTATTTATGTAACGTAAGGTTTTTTCAAACACGTTATAAAAAAAATTTTATGAGCAGAAATGATTTTATGCTGTCAGGCACCCCCAATATTTTATTTTGGGTATAATTTATTAATTCCTGGACTATTTGCGTAACGTTTTACATATTATTTGTCAGCAAACCCTAAGGAACCCAAAAATACTAATTTAAAGGAGCTACGTGGCTGCGTTCAAAATATGCAATTTCTTCTATCTCCTGTTTAGAAGATGTGCTGTCTGGGTACTGTTATGTGTTCAAACGTAAACCCATATAATGTTGTCTTTTCTAATAAGAGTCTGTTATGAATTATAAACCTAACTCTGGGAAAGGGTAGTGTATTTTATCACTGTCCGTCTGAAAAAAAATTAGTGCATGTAGACTTACACGCGTGATGGTAGTAATTGTGTATCGCGCGAAGCGGGTTTAGTGTTCGGCTTTCTGCCTCTCCCTTCTCTTTTTATCCCTTTAGTCCATCTGTTCGTTCGTTTTGGTAACGCAGTATAATTAATGTTAGGGTTAATTTAGGTCATTACGCAGTACGTCTCAATGCTTTTCCAAGAATTACAGCACACGTTTCATTGAAGAAGGCGGGTAATAATACAGTAAGCTTTACTATCAACGTGAAAGCGTTACAATTTGCAGACGAAGCAGAAAACAAGGGGGATTTCGAGTACATTCTTTGGGACAGCACTGTCATTTTACCATTGCTCTTCTCTTTATTAATTTTATTTGTTAGGCTTCATATTTACCTAATAATTTATATATGTGGATTAGAATATTTCATGACACCAGCTAGGTGCTTGTAAAAAGACACCAGCAAACGGACATTAAAATTAAATATTAATTTTAAATTTAAATCCTCAAACCAAATCTCAATGACGAGAAATTTTATTTTCATCTAAATTCACAATCATTCTATTTATTTTAACCTGTTAAAACTAATTGATTATTAAATGTGTTACATGCTATTTTAAAACATAATAATCTTAGTTGGTTCAGTTATTATAGATGTGAAAGCACCGTATGAGCAAGGCAATTCTAGTATATATATATATATATATATATATATATATATATATATATATATATATATATATATATATATATATATATATATATATATATATATATGTATATGTATATGTATATGTATATATATATATATACTACTTGTCAAAAGTTAAGGGCCACTTAGAAAAACCTTGGTTGAAACCATAAAACAAATCTGATATAAACGTAATTGGTATCAGTCAAAACGGCATTTATTGAATACCAAATTGACATGTCACGTAAAGAAATGGAAACACACATTCAAACGCAATGAAGCTGTGAAGTGTGTCACTCACCTTTTCAAAAGTCACACAATAGATATTCGACAAATAGACATTTCAAAATCGGGTATGACCACCGTTTGCAGCAAGGCATTCAAGACAGCGTATACGCATCGAATCCACAAGGGTCCGAAGAGTATCCTGAGGAACAGCTTGCCATTCCTGAAGCAGAAATGCAGTCAGCTGTGCAACATCCATTGGCAGGGGGTGATTTGTTGACAATCTTCGACCAAGGACATCCCAGAGGTGCTCAGTCGGAGAAAGGTCAGGTGAATGAGTTGGCCACGCCATCCTGATGATCCCATGTTGCTGAATAAACTCATTCATCACACGAGCTCGATGGGGTCGAGCGTTATCATCTTGGAGGATGGCATTACCACCTATGGCCTCCAGAGCAGGCTGAACAATTGGTCTCAAGATTTCGTTCTGGTATCTTGGGCCGGTCAAGTTGCCTTGGATGATGTAGAGTGGGGTCCTGCCGTGTCTGTAGAAGCCTCCACAGACAATGACAGAATCCCTACCATAACGATCCACCTCTCGAATTGTATCATCAGTAAATCGCTCTCCTGGTCGTCTCCAAACTCGAATCCTGCCATCATTGAATGACACAGTGAAGCGAGATTCATCAGTGAAGAGAACTTGACTCCATTGTTGCCTTGTCCATCGGATGTGCTCGCGACACCAAGCAACATGGGCTCTGCGATGAGCAGGAGTAAGAGGGATTCTGACTGCAGGACGTCGAGCAGCCAGTCCAAATTCATGTAAACGTCTGCGAATGGTGCTTTGACTGACATTAACGTTTACAGTTTGTCTCAGCTGACATCTTAGAGTGGAACAAGTCACTGTTCAATGGCGCAGGGCTGACAACAAGAGGTACCGGTCATCATGTCTATTGGTGCATCTAGGGTGACCTGGCCGGTGGCGATCCTCCACACTTTCTGTGGCCTGAAATCTCTCCAAAATTCTTTGGATAGTAGAATGTGACACTGCAAGCCGTCTAGCAACCTCACGGACAGATAAACCACTTTCAACCCACACAATAGCCCTCATTCTTTGTAAGGTGTCAAGACTTCTTCTCGGTGGCATGGTTTTTGCAAGTGATGAAACTACCCTAAGTCTGCTGATTGTAAAACAAATTAAGAGTGAACTCTGTTCACGAAAAGTCGCCATTGCACGTGGAATTTCAATCAGCACGATTACTTCACCTGTTTGGTTCTACGGAAGTTTTAAAAAACAGATTTAAAATGTGAATTTATGGTCAGCAAACCAAATTGCACGTGATCACCATGGTTGTCGGTGAGTTGTTTTTATGCTTAACGTTTATAGCGGACTGTCAGAAGAAGATATTGCACCCATTTTTACTAAAAACTTCCTTCATTTAATCATTCTATGCGCTTAAATAAAAGTGTATTGAAAATAATAGGGTGGCCCTTGACTTTTTGTTTTATTTACATGTATGATTGTTTATACCAGCCATGTCATTTTGTTTACCAGACAACACGAAATCAGACAACAGGAAACCAGACAATACGAAATCAGACAACCTAATATTTCTGCTAGAACAGGAAGCTGGAAGACTGAGTTTAGCGAGAGCAACGCAAGCAGCCAAATAAACTAAATCTTGTATCGTAACCTTCTTTAATCTACTATCTATTTGCCGTGAATCCACGCACATCATGACAAACTGATTGAGAGTCTATATAATTGTCTGCACAATGCTGTAAATAATAAATCTAATACAAAATTTTTGAAACTGTCTCTGCCTGTCTGTCAGTTTCCGCTATGTAAATTAACGGGGAACTATGTAGGCGGCTCCAAACTTGGTCTATCAGAAGTAATTTTTTTTTCCACAAGGAATCTAAAGGTACGCTTTAAAGTAGCTAAAGTGGAGTCCCTAGAGGCCAAAATTACAAATACTTATTGTGCTTATGAACCGACTGTCATGATTCGCATGACGTGTATTTCTGGGTGTGGTCAGGGCCGGATTAAGCCAAGGCTTTTTTTGATGTTTGGGTCGTCCTTCGCCTTATGGAATAGCAAACAGTTCATGTGCCATTTGTGACGCTGGGTTTGAAAAATTTGGCCCTGCGGCGGAGCTAACACCCACTCAAAATTCTTCTTGATTTTAGGCACGCTTATTTTCCATCGTTTTTTCTAGTTTCTGTTGCTACTAGCATGTCACTTTGATCTGACAAGTTAACTTCCCTGTTTCTCCCCGCGTACGTGACCAGCTGAGATGAAAGATCTTTTAATGACGCGTCCACAAAGCTCCTCGCCGTGCGGCAAAAACATCCCTGAGTTTTTTATTCCGGGGAAAGTCTGGGACCCTCACAGCGTAATGACATTCACCCTGTTACTCAAATCCTTCTCGTAGCGCGTCGCCAGGAAATTCTCCGGGAAGAAGTTGCGAGTTGTTTTTTTGCGTCTTCTGTGCAGGTGTTGAACTATATATTTGGTCCTCTTCTGTCTCTAAATGCTTTCAGTCCCTAGAACTTATGTTGCTAGAAGGTAGAGATCTCTGTGCAGTTTGCCAGCTTTAGTGTACGAAATTCTTTACAAATCTCGGTAAGAATCATTAAGTATCTTGGTAGTTGTTATATTGATCGTGGGATTTATACTTCCTCAGAATAAGTTCATTATAGTGGGCTCTAACGTTTTTAGTTCGGCCATTACCCAACAAACACTAAGAAGCTATAGTTAGTTTTTTTTGGCAATTGTGTTTGTATGTCACTTACGGATTTTTTAATAGCAAATGATGGTGTAACTATATAACTGATGGTTATGTGGAGGGACTTCTTGTTAACACAGAGTGTATCTACAAGCGATTTTCTTTCTTTTTGTTTCTGGCCTTTGCGGCGGATCGGTGTTAATGTTTTCACAACATATAATTATAATTTAGTTATCACTTGTTTACTATACAGATATTTGTAATTCATTTTGAGGTTTACCAAGAGTATCCTTATACTGTTGTCATTTGGAGTGCATGTAAATATTAAGTGTGTCACAGCCAGTGCGATAAGCCTACACTGGCCTTGCGAATTTGTTTATTCGCAAGTGCGTTAGTCAGAACTGAATGATACTTGAAAGGTCCGTTCCGCCCCAGGTAGAGATGGGGCAGGAACGTTTACATACATAAAACCCCCAAGCTAGCCGTGGGTAACCAGATTACGCAAAGTTGCGAGTTATCATGTAAGACAGTCAAACACCTGCGGGCTCGTTCGTCTATTTAGCGGTCAGTGAGAAGGGAAGAGAGATAAACTGCGGGATATTGTGGGAAGGGTTGTAAATAAGTTAATCTTTACCTGTTAATGTAATTGCTGTGTTTTCAATGTTGTTTTGATTTGGTGTTGGCTAGATGATCAGAGATTTTTTAATATGATTTTATTTCAGCAAGAACTGGTAAACTCCGACGGAGTTAAGGAAACTCTAGGCCATCGGCCTGATTTGCTTTCCTGGAAGGGCCGGATAAAGCTGCTACCAATTTACCTTGGTGTCCCCCCACCAAATACAGTTATTTTCCCGACACCCTTCTACGGGTTCATTCTGGTGATTTCCCTTGCTGGGAATATTTTAACGCCACCTCGCAAAGTAAGTGGAGTGCCCATGCTCCACTGGCGTCAACTTCAAAGAGTTACGTCGTCCATATTATCACGCGCCGTCACAAGAGTGGCGGGCCTTAGCAAAAGTGGATTGATTACCTCCAACGCATAATTAAATCTGGAGTGCATTCATCGCTACCCCCTTTTGATCCTGGATTTACAGTACGCCAGTACATTTGGAGGACTTAGCATTGGTCCTGATAATTCTCTTCAAGAGGGATTTAGAGTGGAGTTGTTTTTTCCACGGATTTGTCAGCAGAAACCAGGAGAAGATAGGGTCAACATTTTTCCATCGGCTATCCACAAGCAAGCTGTAATCCCAGCGGATTGTAGCGAAAGGTTTTCCTATTATGATGATAGTGGTAGAGCAGAAGTAGAATCTCTCTCCAGAAAGTATGAAGTTCCAGCGCCCGAGAAGTACACTGGTATCACAAGTGAGTTACAGCTGTGAATACTCTGAGCTGGACAATAGATTTAGGCTTCAGAAGTATAAGATGCTACTTTCGCTATCGTAACCCTATGTGATAATATAATTAAATTTGAAAAGGTAACTCAAAATTTTAACAGTCAAAAATTTAACAAGTCAGATGAGTACAATTATCCAATTTATTATGTACATCTATATATTCTTGTAAGGATAAATGGGTGTTGGAAGATGGTAAAATGTATGATTATTTACATTTACAAATTAAAATAACTAATAGAAAAAGTCTTGGATTTATCTTCCACTGAATTTACAACAAAAGGATTGTCACATTATCTCTTGCCATCTAGTGTCATCATTAGACCGTCGTTTTAGAAACTGCTCACAGGATTTGTTGGATGGATACATATAAACTCATCTTTAGCCACGTCTGCTCGAGGTTCCTCCGACTTTCCTTCAGCCCGCCCTATAACTACGGGGGACTAAGGTGTTGAAGTTTGGTTGACCTCTAGGCTTCAGTGAGCTGGATCAACTTCTTCAAGTCTTTAGTTTCTCGATCAGGAATGATCATAAACATTGATCATAAAAACCCTCTTAGGATTAATAAGCTCACGGTGAGACTGTATTGGCTTAATTTAATCTGCCCTGCATGCAGCGTGAAAATAGAACTTTTCTTGCAGATGCTGTCTTCCAGTTTCTCACTCTGGCTTCTGGATTTAGTGTGTGATTTCCAATGCGCCGCTCTGTCCTTATATTTCAGTCTCTCGCGCGTACGAGAAAGCAGCTCCCAAATTCCCCAAAAGATTTTAGTTTCATCTCCTGATTTGAGGCGATTTGAAGCAATCTGTGTTTTTCCTGTACTTGTTTTTCTCATCTGTTCACTACACACTTATATTCTTCCGTCCTTCCTATGTATCATTCCCTTTTCCCCATATGAGGCTTTCATTCCATATAAGTTTTATACAAATCCGTTGAGGCTTGTTAGTGTAATAAATTTTTAAAGATTATTAGCTAACTTTTAGCCGATGTGATGAAGGTGAAAAATATTAATTATCTTTAAAACTATTTATATTTGAACAATATCCTTTTGGATATAATTCCTAGTCTATCTCCTTTGTTGAATTATTTTTATTTAATATTATTCCAACCGGGCGTTCTCCGGTAATTAATAATTTAATTTCCAGTAAATGCAAACTTTGAAAGTCCGCCATTCATTCCTATTAGCTATTTTCTCATTCTTCAGTAATACTGTATGGCTTCAACCGTAAGTCACATTTCCCGTCTACTACAAACTTCAAAGAAAGACCGCCGCGCTGACCTTGCGCTGGTGTGTGTGTGGGAGTCGCGCTACATATTTTTTTTTACACAACAAAGCAAGAGGATCCAAATTTCGCTACACGGATTATAAACGCACGTGTGCCAACTTTTGGGGATTGCCCTCAGATAATTGTTTGGGAGGGGGAGAGCTTGTAAAAATTGTGGGACAGGGACATTAAAATGAATGTATAAGCTGTGTTGCTGACAAGAAGACGTCAGCGGGTTATATTGGTGGTGTAGGGACTTCTTTATTTCAGGGGTCCCTGCAGAAGGATTAGCATAAACATCTACCCAATAATAACGGGAGTTTGATTCTGGGAGGATTATGCTAATTATTATTATTTTTACTAGCATTGTCGTCAATTGATTTTGTGTAATACACTCTGTGTGTGTTGATGGTTTGTGATTTGATATTTTCTTTCTTTGTTATAGTTTTATTGTTTGTTAATAAATTAGACAATCAGTCAGCGGATCAGATCTGTACTTGTACTTGATTGTTTGTGGAGTCACTAACGTGCACTAAACCTTACTCCAAGCAGAGAGAGAGAGAGAGAGGCATGGTGAAATTAGTTTTTAAACCCAGTCATTGAGTGGTAGAGGGGAGAGTCAATATCTGATCTTTGTTATTGTTATTGTTAATCAGAATCGACGTCATTGCACTCCTGGCAAACCCATAGTTGCTCAGTCTCCCGCAGCAAATGCCGAAGGGTATGAATGCTAATTGTTCCTGTTGCGCACTGGTTGTATAGACGGCGGATGCGTCCTCTCATACATCCATCCCTGCTGGTCTAACATTTGATGCCGAATTCCAGCAATCTTAGCCATGATGATTCATCGATTGCAGTGTCATTCTCTAATAGACGAACATGAATCGCCCTCAGTATTTGTTCCTTATCCATGGCCAATGCACCATTTATGGGTGCTTTTGAAGCTAGTCTGTCAGCTCTTTCATTGCCACGTACCCCGGCATGACCAGGAAAGTAGATCCATATCAGTTCTTGAAGATTCGATGCTTCTACGGAGGTTTTCAATTCATGTCGAAGCCAACCATTTTATACCTTTCGAAGCATGGATTGTGAGTCTGATATAATAACTGCCTTTGTTAGCTGGTCTTTACTCCTCATAACTATAATTCACTCTATCCACATTCAACACCATTTCTCATCTATCTTCTCAGTCCTCACTCAGACTTTTGTCTTGTCTTAGACGTCACTCAGACTTTTTTGTCTTCTCCCAGACAGAATCTGAAAACCACTCGTGACACCATTATAATTTTACTGGGTGCATTATGTCAATTTTTTTTGTTTACCTTATGCACGGGTCCCGAAGAGCTTCGGGCCCCTAGGCTTGAGCCTACTTAGCCTAATAGATAATCCGGCCCTGGATGAAGTGTGAATGGGTGAAGGTGTGAGTGTTGAATTGCTACATGTTAGTTGACTGATTTCAATTCATGAATGTAGCTAGTTTGTTTATAGATTAACGTGAGCTTGTAGATTGTGTATTCTACAGTGAACGTAGTTAGTGTGGTTGAGAGTCTGAGATAGGCGAGTCTGTGGCCACCTGTCGTGGGAGACGGTTGGTGTGTGAATATATGAGAAGTTGGACTTTAGTACTCCATGATTACGATTATTTGGAATATGCGCTAGGAATTTCGTATGAGGCCTCGAATACTATTATTTGTACGTGCGTCGTTTTCCCGCACTTTAGAGTTTAATGGCGGTCTGCCGCAGTTGACACAGTAATATTTATAAGCGTGTTGCTTGCGCTAGGGAAGTCATTTGATAGCAGGCGCGTCGTCATGGAGTTCTGGGAGGCACCATGATGTTCAGACTAAAAGCGTCTGTGTACAAAGAGTGATTCCCGCACTGAGGTTTATGCAATAGTTGCCAGCACGAGAGAATGACAGTACCAGATGTTTCACTGCTGCACGTTTCTTTGTACCATTGTTTCTGGTGCCCGGGACCATGTTAATGAATATATAGTAATGGAAATGTGAACCAGACTTCTATTCACTTATTTATATATGTATGTACGGTCATGAGTGAGGTTGCCAACAAACTGTATATCTCCAAATCTGATATATTAACATGCAGCACGAAGTCCTACTCCGTGATAACGACCATAATCATGTGGCCTGGTACAGGACGCATACTGTTTGTCTTTACCTTTCTTTCTTCTTTCTTAATCGGAACCTCTTCTACCCCATAAACAGAGTGTAGAGGTGACCCTAAGAACACAAGGCTCGCGGGTAAAACATGGAATCAAAGTGTTTGACAAACAGGTAATTAGCCCATTCTGCGTTTGTCTTTACCAAGGACAATAACCACACCAGAACAACACTAATCAATTTGTGTAGTTAGCAACAATTTTGTTAATTTTACTATACAGTTAAAATCATCAACGGAAAAAAAACAAATAAAGACACAAATAGTAATACGTCTTACTAAGAGAAAGGACAAGGAAAAACCTACATTGCGGCCACAAGGCCTTCGTCAGGGACAGACAAACAAAAGACAGAAGGGAAAGATAGTGAGAATTAAGTGGAGAACATGAAACTACAGGAATAAGAGAAAAATACTCCCTGATGTGTGTCACATGTTGGAGCAAAAATGTCCGCTACTAATCATCAAGCGTATTAATTTAGATTTTTAAAACAGTAGCAATGTTGCTCATTCATAATTATGTTCATGTATCTTTCTGACAATCTATGACTATAGATAAAGAATACAGAAATATATTGCCATTTTTTTTTAAATTAACCGATGGAAAACCAAATTAAAAGTTTGGTTACTTTTACACAAAATGCAATGCCGAGTATTACTGCTAGTTATATATAACCGATATTAACATTAGAACAGTAAATATGAAAAATGCAGTAACTAATATTAACCTGCTAATAACAATCGGGAATAGAACGTAGTTAAAAATAATGATTCATAGACAGAGGTGCCTATGGACAGACAGACAGACAGATAGACGGAGGGATGGATGTGTGGATGGATGGATTGATAGACAGACAGACAGACAGACAGACGTAGATAAATAGATAGATAGATAGATAGACAGACAGACAGACAGACAGACAGACAGACAGACAGACAGACAGACAGATAGATAGATAGATAGATAGATAGATAGATAGATAGATAGATAGATAGATAGATAGATAGATAGATAGATAGATAGATAGATAGATAGATAGATAGATAGATAGATAGACTGCTTAATTGATCGGTCGATTAATTGATTGATTAATTGGTCGGTCGATTGATTGATTGACGTACCAGCTGATTCTGAAAGTATCATGGAGACATTTGGCTGTCCGTTAACACGCTCTGGTGGCCTTTTAACTTTGAACTTTGAACTGTCAGGTGGTACCAACATCCGTGGAGCAGCGGTCATATTTAATCCTCTCAAAATGCGCTGTTTAACCTGGACGGAGAAATGTCACATTCATTAATTAGGTCACAGATTTCTTGTAAAAAAGTTGTTCAATGATATTGGAAAAAAAAACATTAGACGTCCTGGGAACTGGGAGAATAAATAGATGTAAGACTTACATGAATACGGTTACCTGTACTTATCATCTCCAGTATTTGGGTATAAACGATAATTTCCTGACAACCTGTCAACAAAATATACGCCTTCTACTTTCCTCGTACTTTAAATCAATTTTATGTAACCACATATGAGTTTATATGTTTGATTTTTTTTCCTCAAATGTTTCAAGTTGAAAAGCTCTATGATCCACTTAAGTTAGAGAGCTGACACGTGACATGCAATAACTATTCTTGGTACTTTTTAGTCTATCAAGTTTTGACCTGGCCGATTTTATACAATAACTATGTGTAATCAAATAAGATGGAAATACGCTCATTAAAGCAAAGGAAGTAATTAACTGGTATAGGAGGTTTACATATGTATGGTTGACATCATGTTATATTCGTCTGTACTTTGATTTCAGGTAGGTTGAACATTGTTATCTCTGTTGTCATAATTGGTTCCATAAGTAGTTAAATCTTATACCTATTACCATACCTGTTAAATATTTTATTGCCTACCATACCTGTTGAATCTTATATTGATACACCTGCTGAATTTTATATTGAGCACTAAACCTGTGGAATGTTATACAAGGCACAGCATCTATTGAATGCCATAGCTGCTTACCTACCGGTATGTGTTACATTTGGCACCATACCTGTTGAATTTTCAGCATTGAGACCATGGCGTTTGCTACTGGAGATTTCCCGCTGAAAGGTGGGTTACAGGTAACTAGTTGCATCAGCAGCAGTAGGTGTACCAGTACGATAGAAAACGACTTGACGAGCAACATCATCCTCAGGCAGCGGCAACAACTCAACACGGCCTGGCCAAAATAACATGGGAAATTATAATTGGCTTGGATACATACATACATAAATACAAACATGTGTATATGCATAATATACGCAGGTATATACATACAGACTAAATACATACACACAAATAAGCATACGGTATGCATACATAGAAATATGTATACACTGATGGTTTAAATGTTGGCAAAGAAATAGTTGAGCCACAATTGGATGAGGTCCAGTGTGGATTCCGAGCAAACCGAAGTACTCAATACCTAATCTTCACACTCAGACAGCTGAGTGAAAAGGCTCTTGAGTACAAGAGTGAGATCCATCTTTGTTTCATAGATCTGGAAAAGGCATTTGACAGGGTCCCCTGGAGCAAACTTTGGGACTGTTTGGCAAGGAAGAACATTCCAGCACCTCTGATTCAGGCTATACAGAGCTTCTACAAGTCTTGCAGAAATTATGTGAGGACAGCAAACCATAAGTCAGAAGAGTTCAGGACCACCACTGGTGTAAGACAAGGTGATATCCTGTCACCTTATCTTTTCATACTCCTCATTGATGATGTCATCAAGGCATGTAAGGAGAGAACAAAAAAGTATTCAGTGGGGTACTGGAAGATGAGACAGGTCTGTATTTCAGAGCTGGCATTTGCTGATGATGTTGCCCTGATTACTAACTCAGGGGCACATCTCCAATCCAACCTGCAAGTCTGGAAGGAAGAGGTGGAAAAGAGGGGGATGGTCATAAGCAGCTCTAAAACAAAATCCATGGTGATATCACGAGAAGAAAGAAGACATCAGATTAAGCTGGGAGAACAGGTCCTGGAGCAGGTCGACCACGTTAAATACCTTGGAGCTATTATAGACCGAAAGGGAGGCATCAAAGAAGAGTTGGCCACTTGAAAAGCAGCAGCTGGGAGACTTTTTCAGGCCATAAATCGAGGATTCCTCAGCAAGAGAGAGGTTGGTAAGAAAACGAAGATGGCTGTATACCGCTCCACCTATGTCCCAGTCTTGACCTATGGATGCGAGTCATGGGCAATGACTACATCCTACAAAAGCCAGATCCAAACCTCAGAAATGAGGTATCCGAGGAAGGTGGTTGAAGTAACAAGAAGAGACATGATCCGCAACCAGACGATACGTCAAGGCCTAAAATCCCACCCTCTGCAGATCCAAGTAGAACAGTCCCAACTAAGATGGTTTGGCCATGTCTGCTGAATGGGAGAAGATCGGCTACCACGACAAGCATGGGAAACAAAGAGCCAGGGATCCAAACCACCAGGACGACCCAGAGTTCGCTGGGAGGTCAACATTAGACAATCTTTGAAGGACCGAGGACTAGAATGGAACCTGGCCAGGAGGAAGACAGCCGATAGGATAATCTGGCGCTCTTTCTCCCAGACCTCTACACCTGACGGTAGAAGGGGAACGACTAAGTAAGTAAGTCTAGAAATAGTTTAGTTTGTAAATAAGAATGTTACACGTCATAATCTACGTCGACAACTTGTCCAGGTACGTGTCCTGGCCGATTACACAATATTACCATGACCAGAACAGCTTTCAGATACTGGCAATATACAGGGTTATTAAAAAGCCACTTGGCATTTTTAAATTTTTATATACAGATTGGCAGAGTGAGTAGAGCACAGCGTCTCCGGAAAGAAAGTACCTGGTTCGAAACACGTGGCGTCAAGCTCCAATTTACATCATCCCTCGTGTGCCGACGGTCAAGATAATATGGGCCTAACACCATATTCCCAATATGCCTAAATGGGCGTGTAACGGGTTCCTTTACCTTTACCTTTATATGTGTAACTAACTTTGCTCTGGAGTTAGGGAAGATAAAGGCAGTGAAGAGGCGACTTTGTTACGCCACTTCTCGTAGTTGGACCTAGTATAATGAAATCTCTAACACTACTCTCCTCTACGGCAGTATATGTCATGGGGCCACTGTTTTATATCCTCAATGTCCGCTGGATATTGATCAAGTAAATGACAAAACAATATTCAATAACTGCTGTTGCTGTCATTTTTGACGGTGAGAAAAACACCAACCTAATTTATGTTTGGTTTAATGTGATCAAAGAGAGATAAATGTTTATTATCTTTCTGTGACAGGTTTGACTGGTGATTATTTTCCCCTGTCTTATGTTGTCCTGTCTCAGGCAATGTCTTATAGTTGACGTGTCTTATGTCTATTTATAGGACCATATACGGAGTATCTTTACCACTCGTTTGGGCGGAAACGCCTGGTCTGGTTTAGCCTCGATCTGGTCTATGCTCTTTGGGCATGCGCAGGTTCTGGCGCAAAGACCGGGAGACTGATGATTCAAGCAGAGTGTACATGAGAACGGATGTACCGATCCGTAGATTTCTCTCTGCCAAGTTTCGATAGGGATTTGGAAATTCTGGGAATGATTGTTTTGTCATTCTTCCTTCCCAGAGTGATTCTTTATGTTGTGTTCCCTTAGAGTGTAAGGATTCTTTGAGAAGGTAACTGAAACATTATTCGATATTTTTCGTCTCGATTAGATCTTAAAGGTACATTTATCGCTGATGGCGACATAGTGAGCGAAGCTCACGAGGAGTTAATATACTGTACCCCAGTAAGGCTACATATTTGAAAGACTAGGTCTAAGTTGACCTGCTATACATATATGCCTAAGAATCAACTTAATGGATCCGCAATGCAGGCGGAATATTATTTGGCAGAAATGTATTTATTCTCAGAAGTTTATGTAAACTGAGAGTCACCTGATTATCGAGGCCCGCGACCTGCGGCCTGATTTCGTCGTCATTATATTGGTCCGTGTTTACGGCCAATCTTCTTCACCAGAATGAAGTACCTGGCATGTGAGGCCAGAATGAAGTCTTTTGCTAGTTGTAGGACAATAGCATTGACTTTGTTAAATAACTGATATCACCCGTACTAGGCAATATATTTGCTAGGGCTTACCTGACGGGGCTCAGTCAGGGATTAGAGCTATTGCATGAACAGTAATTATTGGTCAAGACATTGTTACATGTCTAAGCTGTTCGGGATCTGTGATGCCTGATGTTAACCTTCATAACTACACATATAATGTCCATGATCCTGTACTATTGACTGTTTCGTCCATCATCATATTATCGTACGTCGTATAATAAATATTGTAAAACGTCAGCAGCATTACCTAACTTTACTGACTTCTACTTGTGGATGTGTGAGTCAATGTGAGGTTGTCCAAAAGCCTATACGGCCTTCGTGTTATCAGCACTACTGTCTACTCACCTACACGATCAACCACAGTCTTATACAAGCACTACACGTCTGTATTTACATGTATGCTGATACTATGAGTGTCTCTACAATACCTTGGCGGCACCTCATGCCGGTGACCTAGATTACACCGCATCATTGTGACACGCCCACTCTGCCATCTTTACAACATACGAACACAAACGGGCAGTTATACATCTGGAGCGAATAAAACGTTACATCTCTACATCTCCAGCCTTAAACAGACAGTAAACAGGCTTTTACATCTGGTGGCCAGATTCGTGGGTTTTTTGTCAACGACACGTATTTTCCTGCCCACATCTGGATTTATACATCCGGAAGATAAGATTGACAGTTAGTTGTCAGCTACACAGGACAGTAGAAAATAGGTCAACGTCTGCTGACCGAAGTAAACATTTATGTATGATACAGAATCGCTACATGGACCACAGCTGCTGCAGAATTGCTACATGGACCACAGCTGCTGCAAGAGTGCTACATAGACCACAGTTGCTGACGAATTTGTTTAACACTGTGACAGTCGTCGAAGGACATATGTGTCAAAGTTAAGCAGCTCTAGCAGATAGGGAGAGCCGGCTTACGTCTGGAACTTTCTACATTACGCCAAACTGAAATGGAAACAAGCTCTGTCATCTTCGTGCAGAGATTCAAACATTAGCAGTTTCTGGAGGTAGACACCGACTATCACGAGCGAGAGATTCAGTCATTAGTAACCTTTGGAGGTAGACATCGACCATGACCAATGGGAGATTCAGCTATAAGTAGCTTTTGTGGGTAGACACCGACCACCACGAGCGAGAAATTCAGTCATTAGTAACTTCTAGATGTAGACACCGACCACCACGAGGGAGAGATTCAGCCATTAGTAACTTCTAGATGTAGACACCGACCACCACGAGGGAGAGATTCAGCCATTAGTAACTTCTAGATGTAGACACCGACCACCACGAGGGAGAGATTCAGCCATTAGTAACTTTAGGAGTTTGACACCGACCACCACGAGGGAGAGATTCAGCCATTAGTAACTTCTAGATGTAGACACCGACCATCACGAGGGAGAGATTCAGCCATTAGTAACTTCTAGATGTAGACACCGACCACCACGAGGGAGAGATTCAGCCATTAGTAACTTCTAGATGTAGACACAGACCACCACGAGGGAGAGATTCAGCCATTAGTAACTTTAGGAGTTTGACACCGACCACCACGAGGGAGAGGTTTAGCCATTAGTAACTTCTAGATGTAGACACCGACCACCACGAGGGAGAGATTCAGCCATTAGTAACTTCTGGATGTAGACACAGACCACCACGAGGGAGAGATTCAGCCATTAGTAACTTTAGGAGTTAGACACCGACCACCACGAGGGAGACATTCAGCCATTAGTAACTTGTGGATGTAGACACAGACCACCACGAGCGCCTAGAGCTGTTAAAGTCTTCTCGAAACTATGTTAAGACAGAGAGCTCCAAAATAGGGATGGATAACATTCCTTGTTTGATAACACTAGTCAACAAATTTTCAAAAGTTATTTGTACCAGAAATTAAATATTGATTTTGACATGCTGATTTCAAATATCATAATGAAATTCACCAATTGGCTCTGGTTTTAAAAAAAAATGATGAATTTACATTACAGTAATACAAATAATGTATGCTTGTTTAATTCTCTGGGGTGAACAGCTAGTCTTTCTACTTTAGCATTATAAAAATTGTGGTTACATACTCAATTAATTGATATTTCAACATAAAATGATAGAAAAAATAAAAACATTATTTAAAGTTCATATCATGTTTTAAAAATGCAAATGGGCCGATCACCTGTTTGCTAGTCACTTTGATTACGGAAACAACGGCAAATGGATTAATTTGCTGTTGCCCTAAAGACGCCACTAGGCGTGATGGGAAACAATAGCAAAGAAATCATTTTGCTGTTGCCCTTAAGACGCCACTAGGCGTGCTGGCCACTGACTGCTTTGACGGTTGGTGGCTAAGGATGGAAGAAGAAGAAGATGTTTTAAAAAGGCACATTTGAGCCCATTCCGTCATTATTCAGTCGCTGTTCGAGCTCTCTTTGCTTACTTCTTGTAGTCAATCGATGAGGTGTCTCTTGTCACAGTCCAACAGTAATCAGCAAGCATTGAAGGGCTCCAATTGCCTTGATACCTTGTCTCCATAGCAGCAATGTCCTGGTGAAATCGTTCACCATGCTCATCACTGACAGCTCCACAGTTTGACGTAAAGAAATCCAGATGAGAATCCAGAAAATGAATTTTCAAAGACATGTTGCAGCCAAGACTCTTATACTTCAGAAAGAGATTTTCTACAATTTCATTGTAATTATCAGATCTGTTGTTTCCAAGAAAATTGTCCCCTACTGACTTAAATGCTAGCCATGCTGCTTTTTCCTTGCCATGCAACACGCAAAGAAACTCGTCATCATGAAGAAGTTTTCGAATTTGCGGACCAACAAATACTCCCTCTCTTATTTTAGCTTCACTCAGTCTTGGAAATTTTCTGATGAGGTATTTGAAAGCCTCATCTGTTTTCTCCATTGCCTTGACAACGTTTTTCATGAGACCCAGCTTAATGTGCAAGGGTGGCAACAAAATCGTGCTGGTGTCGACAAGTGCTGGGTTCTCTACGTTCTTACTGCCAGGCTACAATGACTGCCTGATTGGGCAATGTCTTCTGATGTAATGGTCACTTCGTGCACGGCTATCCCACTCACAGAGAAAGCAACAGTACTTGGTGTATCCACCCTGTAGTCCAAGCAAAAGAGCGACCACTTTTAAGTCACCGCAAAGTGACCAATGATGATGATCGTAGTTTATACACTTCAAAAGCTGCTTAATGTTTTCATAAGTTTCTTTCATATGAACTGCGTGACCAACTGGAATTGACGGTAACACATTACCATTATTCAACAAAACAGCTTTAAGACTCGTCTTGGATGAATCAATGAAAAGCCTCCACTCTCCCGGTATGTAATTGATTTTGAGGGCTGCCATTAAACCAGAAATGTTGTGGCACGCAGAAAGGTCACCGTCTTTGAAAAAGAATGTGATAAGCGGCTTCTGGCGGTTCCTATACACAGAAATTGTAACATCTTCTGCCAGGAGATTCCACTGTTGCAATCTGGAACCCAAAAGCTCCGACTTGTTCTTCGGTAAATTCAGATCTCTTACAAGATCATTTAGTTCACCTTGGGTTATTAAGTGTGGTTTAGTGGATGTAGTTTGCTCAAAATCTGGGTCGCTTGAGCTTGATGGTTCAGGACCACCAATGTCCTCTTCTTCATCAGTGGAAGCAGCTGAAAATGATTCTGGCACTTTGGGAACTGGTAGGTCATCGCCATGTGGTACCGGACGTATTGCAGAGGGGATGTTTGGATATTCCAGAGTCCATTTTTTCTTCTTTGATATGCCTTTCCCAATTGGAGGGACCATGCAAAAGTAACAGTTGTTGAGATGATCAGTGGGCTCTCTCCAAATCATTGGGACTGCAAAAGGCATAGCTTGCCTTTTGCCAGTCAACCACAGTTTAAGATGTGCTGCACATGTATTGCAGCATATGTGTGGCGCCCAGCTCTTATCTTGATCTCCTATTCTGCAGCCAAAATACAAACTGTACGCCTTCTTAATCACTTTAGTTATATTTCGTTATTGTGATAGAAATGTCACCTCACCACATATATAACAGAAATTATTAGCACTGTTCACACATGTACTAGGCATTTCTAACTACGATACTTTTGATAAGGACAAATGCACTAACTAATAGCAAAATTTTATCAGAGATAAGATATTTATACACAAAGGTGATGTAATCATAGGTAGGATTGCATCATCAACTTCTAGTTACATTTTTATTGGTCATTAGAAAAAATTATGCAATCGCCCACAACAGTTGCGTCATATATATAAATTGACCGTAATTAAATAAACTAGTAGCATATATCTTGAAAACTAGAGCTAATCAACATTTTTAAATGTCACTTTCGTTTTCAGCACACCAAAATTAGTTAAGATCAGCTATTTTCATTTCTGGTACATTTTGGTTGTTGAGTAGTGTAATCTTACAGTGAGAAAATAAGAACTATGAATTAACCGCGGAATCGTCTGCGGGTGGTCGTTCTTACTTCCTTCTTCACAAAGCAAAACTTTTCATTATCAGCATCATCATCCTCACCATCATCATCCTCAGCATCATCATCATTTACCTTCGCGTTCCTGACGGAGCATGACTGTATTTGTCCCCCCTTACAGAAAGTCTGCACCAAATATTGGCAATGATGGTTACTATGGTGATTTGTTTGACGTGATGAGGTTGCCAGCCCCAAACACAATATGAGGTTGTCAGCCCCAAACACAACATGAGGTTGTCAGCCCCAAACACAACATGAGGTTGTCAGCCCCAAACACAACATGAGGTTGTCAGCCCCAAACACAACATGAGGTTGTCAGCCCCAAACACAACATGAGGTTGTCAGCCCCAAACACAACATGAGGTTGCCAGCCCCAAACACAACATGAGGTTGTCAGCCCCAAACACAACATGAGGTTGTCAGCCCCAAACACAACATGAGGTTGTCAGCCCCAAACACAACATGAGGTCAGCCCCAAACACAACATGAGGTTGTCAGCCCCAAACACAACATGAGGTTGCCAGCCCCAAACACAACATGATGTTAGTCGCCTCGTATGACGTACCTGATAGCTGTGATAATTAGCGAAACAGATAATAAGCCAAAGTTAAAGATAAGAATAAATGGGAAAATCCTGGAACAAGTCTCATAATTTGGTGATATAATAACAGAAGATGGCAGACGTGAAACAGAAATCAAGAAGAGAATATATATATATATTGTTGTTGTTGTTGTTGTTGTTTAACTATTACTGCTGAGTTTTTTGCTCTTTTTCAGTTGCCTCGGGAAGCTTCCCCTTGCTCTACAGTAGTAGTCCAACAGTGGCCAAAACCCAGAGTAACTAACGTGGGTCTTCAAAGGTATCCACCTTCGCACAAGATTACTCTTGGCAGAGATGCAGATAGAAGGGTGATAATACTTCTACCTCGAGGGAGTTTCCACATGATATTTAAGAAATCGAGAACAATGCTGAATCCGCCTGAGCACATTAACTCTTTATTTTTCCCGCCGTCTTTTGTGGAGAGATATAATATTAGCTCGTTCAAGCTCCCAACTGTATTAACTTCTTCTTATTTTTATTATTATTGTTATTATTATTGCTCCAATTGGCTCTTTACATGTAGATATAACTGTATATATCTATATATAATAATAGTTCAGCAAGCTATATAAATTCTAATATATATATATTAGAATACTGATTCATACGTGTGGACTTCTCTTTGTAATAATTAATTCAACTATGAATTTGTAAAAAAAAAAAAAAAAATATATACAAATTTAATGATCAATTACTTTAACACTTGTAAATAAATAAGAACTAGTGATTAATAAAAATGCTCTTTACATAACTTTCGTTCCTTCCGGCAGTATCACTTCTTTTCTTCATTTTCCTCACCGATCATCCTATTATTTGGCATATTTTATGCACTTACATTTTATGCTTGACCACTCCCTAGACTTGTTTACGTTTCGCCAGGTGAAACGTAGTAATACAAGGCTAATTAGACAGGTCAGCGGTTAATAAGTAATAACTTACGTCATCTAGCGACCTTTGATAGAGACGATCATTATTGACACAGGTGGTCAAGCCGAATCGACAGAAAGAAATCCGTCTGGGAGATGTACGCGTAATATATGTAATCGCTTCCGCTGGATCATCTCTGTATCAATATTACAGATAACTTGTCAGAGAAGACAATATGGGCGGAAGGTATTAGCCAGGAAATAAGTTCACCGATGTGTTTGTGAGTTTGTACAAATACAATCGGAAGTATTACTGCCATATTTGAAAGAGGTCACGAGTTCAATTTTAAAATTGATATTTTAAAACACGCGGGGGTGTCGTACCGATTGGTTTGAAAGTTATTTATGGTCCCGTCTGAGTAGAGTGGATGGTGATAAGTACTTGAGAAAAAAAGGTGTGAGAAATAGATTTTCACGGGTAAATAGTTTAAGGAGAAGATATGTCTCTAGAATGAGTACGTTTCTCTAATCCAGCCTATCTATACGACTATAATTTAGTACAAGACAATCTTTTCCTCCTCATACATGAAAATATAAGTTTAACAACACACACACACAGCTATGTGACAACAAGACACACAAACGTGAAAAACTACAGTTAATTGGGTATGGGTCTGACCAACACACAAAGTTAAGTTTCTTTTGTTGTTTATTATCATTAAACTTGACAACACCAAATATCTAAAGAAAGATCAAATAAAATCAGATTTACATACATATGAAAAATAACAGAATAAATGTGCCCTCCCTTTCTTGAGAAAAGAACCCAAAAAATTAATAACCCAAAGGTCAAAGATTAGCACTATAT